>JAODAL010012795.1:0-62500 GCA_025379985.1 Phyllomedusa bahiana
AAATTGGGGGGGGTATAGTGGGGCAAAAGGTGTGTATGTGTGTGTATAGTGATCATATATGTATGCTGTGTAATTGTGTGTATACATTTGTTGTAGTATAATTTTAAAGTGTGAATTCATATATTGTTGCCCTAATAATTTGTTATGTATTTTGCATATAATATGTGTATGCATATATAATTGTAGTGTGTGCATAATATAAATTGTATCATATATAAAATGTTAATTGGTGCAATATATGTGTCATAAAATAATTATGTGTATGTTGTCATATATAGTTGGCATATATATATTGTAGTGTTTCCCTATATAATATATAAATTTTTGTAATGATTTAAAGGTCATATATATATTGGTTGTGTAATGTATGTGTATATCGTGCATATTATATGTGTATATGTGTGTGCATATATATATGCGAGTGTGTGTATGTATGTGTATATGCGTGTGCATATATGTATGTATGTGTATATGTGTGTGCATATATATATGTGAGTGTGTATGTGTATGTGTGTGCCTATATATATGTGAGTGTGTATGTATGTGTATATGTGTGTGCATATATATGTTACATACACACATATATATATGCACACACATACACACATGCACACACATATACACACATATATGCACACACATATACACACATATATATGCACGCACACACATATACACACATATATATGCACGCACACACATATACAGATACATACACACATATATATGCACGCACACACATATACAGATACATACACACATATATATGCACGCACACACATACAGATACATACTCACATATATATGCACGCACACACATACAGATACATACACACATATATATGCACGCACACACATGCACACACATATACAGATACATACACACACATGCACACACATATACAGATACACACACACACATGCACACACATATACAGATACATACACACACACATATATATATATATATATATATATATATATATATATATATATGCACTCACATATACACACACATACACACATATATATGCACACACATACACACATATATATGCACACATACACGCACACATATATATATATATATATATATATATATATATATATGCAAACAAATACACATACATATATATATGCAAACACATTCACATACATATATATGCAAACACATACATACACACACATACATACACACACATACATATGCACACACAAACACATACATATGCACACACAAACACATACATATGCACACACAAACACATACATATGCACACACATACACATACATATGCACACACATACATATGCACACATACACATATATATGCACACATACATGCACACACATATATGCACACACACACATATATATGCACACATACATGCACACACATACACACACATACACATACACACATATATGCACACACATATACACATATATATATATATATATATATATATATATATACACACACACACACATACATGAATATACACACTGAGTAAATATTTGATATGCTGGCAATTTTGCAAGTTTTTCCACTTACAAAGAATGGATAGGTTTGTAATTTTTATTGTAGGTACACGTCATCGGTGAGGTACAGAATCTAGGGAAAAAA
This sequence comes from Phyllomedusa bahiana, assembly GCA_025379985.1. Classification (NCBI taxonomy): domain Eukaryota; kingdom Metazoa; phylum Chordata; class Amphibia; order Anura; family Hylidae; genus Phyllomedusa; species Phyllomedusa bahiana. The sequence goes on from JAODAL010012795.1 coordinate 1,629, forward strand.
ATAAAAAAATGCAGGAAATCACATTGTATGATTTTTTAATAATTATTTTGCAGTATATTGCAGAAGTATTTGAACACTTACTAACCAGCAAGAATTCTGGCTCTTATAGACCTGTTCGGGTGTTTTCATACAGTGCGTTTTTTTATGCGTTTTTTGTGCAGGAAGGCACAGCAATTAATGCTGTACATTGCTGCACAGAAATCACGGCAAATATCCCGATTTTACCGCGATTTTTGTGCAGCAACGTACAGCATTAACTGCTCTACCTCCCTGCACAAAAACCGCATGAAAAACGCACTGTGTGAAAGCACCCTTAGTTTTTCTTTAAGAAGCCCTCCTACTCCGCACTCATTACCTGTATTAATTGCACCGGTTTGATAGAATTTGTAGACAAGTGTCTTTTATACAAGTAATGAGTTCAATCACACACCAACCTCTCCACCATGGCCAAGAGCAAAGAGCTGTCTAAAGACGCCAGGGACAAAATTGTAGACCTGAACAAGGCTGGGATGGGCTACAGGACAATAGGCGAGCAACTTGGTGAGAAGGCATTAAGTGTTGATGTAATTATTAGAAAATGGAAGAAACAGAAGATGACTGTCAATCTTCCTTGGTCTGGGGCTCCATGCAAGATCTTTCCTCATGGGACGAGGATGATTCTGAGAGAGGTCAGGAGTCCGCCCCAAATTATATGGAAGGACCTGGTCAATTACCTGAATAGAGCTGGGACCATTATTATTAATGCACTATGCTATCTTCAACTAAATTAATGCAGACAGGCAAAGTCTGTCTCCTCATGCCAGCACATGTCGAGGCCTGATTGAAGTTCCCCAATGACCATCTGGATGATATAGAGGCAACATGAGAGTCATGTGGTCGGATGAGACCAAAATAGAACTTTTTGGTATCGACTTCACTTGTCGTCTTTGGAGGAAGAAGAATGAGTACAACCCCAAGAACACCGTTCCAACTGTGAAGCATGGGGGTGGAAATATCATACTTTGGGGGGTGCTTTTCTGCAAAGGGGATAGGACGACTGCACCGTATTGAAGGAAGGATGGATAGTGCCGCGAGATTTTGGCCAACAACCTCTTTCCCTCAGTAAAAGCACTGAAGATGGGTCATGGCTGGGTCTTAATGAACAAAAGAAAGTACCTTATTAAATTAACACCGCAGTTGACAATCCGCTGCAAGCGTCCCACCTGCGTCACGTTCAAATCGCAATGTATATAGGACTGTAAACCATTTCTTACGTTTTAACTGGATTTATTGTTCCATTATATATCGAACATATATATATATATATATATATATATAGTGAGTTCTGCCTGAGATCTAAGCTATCCAGAAGCAGGAACCATACGGCAGGAGATAAGTAAGAATGTTGCAATATGTACGCAGTCATAAGGCATAGTTAACAGCTGATGACAGGCTGGATGCCTCGCATAAAGTATTTGTACTCCCGGAGGAAGACTGTATGATTATGCAATACCGCAGAGAGTGTGAATTATATTGGGCTATATACAAATGAGATGTTTACATAGCCCTATTTGGAATATATTTTCGAGATATAATGGAACAATAAATCCAGTTAAAACGTAAGAAATTGTTTACAGTCCTATATACATTGTGATTGTCCTGCTGGAAGACCCAGCCATGATCAAATGACCCGAAACACACAGCCAGGGCAATGGAGTGTAAGGTCCCGGAGTGGCCTAATCGAGTCTACAGACCTGAACCCAGTTGAAAACTTGGGAGGGAGCTGAAACTCAATAGCCCCGAAACATTTGGAGAAGATCTGTATGCAGGAGTGGGCCAAAATCCCTGTTGCAGTGTGCAAATTTGTTCAAGAACTACAGGAAACATCTAACCTCTCTAACTGCAAACAAAGGTTTCTGTACCAAATATTAAGTTTTGTTGTTGTTAAGTTCTGTTGTATCAATTAATTTGCATTTTATTGCATGGAATAAATATTTATTTAAAAATCATGCAGTGTGATTTTCTGAATGTGTTTTTTTTTTTTGTTTTTAGATTCTCTCTCTCAGGCTATGTCTATACGGCATGGCTTTACCATCGGATTTTCGTCAGTCAGTATCCTGAATCCGTCGTTACACTGCGCTGCATAGACAGCAATGGAAAAAATTCAGTGATAGATATATATATATATATATATATATATATATATATATATATAAACACACACACACACACACACACAGCGCGCAGATACACACACACACACAGCGCGCAGATACACACACACACACAGAGCACACACGCACAGATAGACACACGCACAGATATATACACGCGCACAGATATACACACACAGCGCACAGATATACACACACAGCGCACAGATATACACACACACCCCACACCCCAAAACAACCCCAACACACACAAAGCGCACAGATATACACACACACACACACACAGCGCACAGATATACACACACACACACAGCGCACAGATATACACACACACACACACAGCGCACAGATATACACACACACACACAGCGCACAGATATACACACACACACACACACACACACAGCGCACAGATATACACACACACACACACAGCGCACAGATACACACACACAGCGCACAGATACACACACACACAGCGCACAGATACACACACACAGCGCACAGATACACACACAGCGCACAGATACACACACAGCGCACAGATACACACACACACACACAGCGCACAGATACACACACACACACAGCACAGATACACACACACACACAGCGCACAGATACACACACACACAGCGCACAGATACACACACACACACAGCGCACACACACACACACACACACACAGCGCACAGATACACACACACACACAGCGCACAGATACACACACACACACAGCGCACAGATACACACACACACACAGCGCACAGATACACACACACACACAGCGCACAGATATACACACACACACACACACAGATATACACACACACACACACACACACAGATATACACACACACACACACACACACACACACAGATATACACACACACACACACACACAGATATACACACACACAGATATACACACACACAGATATACACACACACAGATATACACACACACAGATATACACACACACAGATATACACACACACAGATATACACACACACACACACAGCGCACAGATATACACGCACACACACAGCGCACAGATATACACGCACACACAGCGCACAGATATATACACACACACACAGCGCACAGATATATACACACACACAGCGCACAGATACACACACACAGCGCACAGATACACACACACACACAGCGCACAGATACACACAGCGCACAGATACACACACACACAGCGCACAGATATACACACACACACACAGCGCACAGATATACACACACACACACAGCGCACAGATATACACACACACACAGCGCACAGATATATACACACACACAGCGCACAGATATATACACACACACAGCGCACAGATATATACACACACAGCGCACAGATATACACACACACAGCGCACAGATATATACACACACACAGCGCACAGATATATACACACACACACACACAGCGCAGATATACACACACACACACACAAAGCGCACAGATATATACACACACACACACACACAGCGCACAGATATATACACACACACAGCGCACAGATATATACACACACACAGCGCACAGATATATACACACACACACACAGCGCACAGATATACACACACAGCGCACAGATATACACACACAGCGCACAGATATACACACACACACACACACACAGAGCGCACAGATATACACACACACACACAGAGCGCACAGATATACACACACACACAGAGCGCACAGATATACACACACACACAGAGCGCACAGATATACACACACACACAGAGCGCACAGATATACACACACACACAGAGCGCACAGATATACACACACACAGCGCACAGATATACACACACACACACAGCGCACAGATATACACACACACACACAGCGCACAGATATACACACACACACACAGCGCACAGATATACACACACACACACAGCGCACAGATATACACACACACACACAGCACAGATGAAACACACACACACACAGCGCACAGAAAAACACACACACACACAGCGCACAGATATACACACACACACACACACACACACACACAGCGCACAGATATACACACACACACACACACAGCGCACAGATACACACACACACACAGCGCACAGATATACACACACACACAGCGCACAGATATACACACACACACAGCGCCCCACACACACACACACAGCGCACAGATATACACACACACACACAGCACACAGATATACACACACACACACAGCACAGATACACACACACACAGCACAGATACACACACACACAGCGCACAGATATACACACACACACACAGCGCACAGATATACACACACACAGCACAGATATACACACACACAGCACAGATGATACACACACACAGCACAGATGATACACACACACACAGCACAGATGATACACACACACACAGCACAGATGATACACACACACACAGCACAGATGATACACACACACACAGCACAGATGATACACAAACACACAGCACGGATACACACACAGCACGGATACACACACAGCACGGATACACACACAGCACGGATACACACACAGCACGGATACACACACAGCACGGATACACACACACACAGCACGGATACACACACACACAGCACAGCTACACACACAGCACAGCTACACACACACAGCACAGCTACACACACACAGCACAGCTACACACACACAGCACAGCTACACACACACAGCACAGATACACACACACAGCACAGATACACACACACACAGCACAGATACACACACACACACACACACACACACACACACACAGCACAGATACACACACACACAGCGCACAGATACACACACACACAGCACAGATACACACACACACAGCACAGATACACACACACAGCACAGATACACACACACACAGCACAGATACACACACACACAGCACAGATACACACACACACAGCACAGATACACACACACAGCACAGATACACACACACACACAGATACACACACACAGCACAGATACACACACACAGCACAGATACACACACACAGCACAGATACACACACACACACACACAGATACACGCACAGATACACACACACACACACAGATACACACACACACACAGATACACACACACACAGCACAGATACACACACAGCACGCACACACAGCACAGATACACACACACAGCACGGATACACACACAGCACGGATACACACACACACAGCACGGATACACACACACACAGCACGGATACACACACACAGCACGGATACACACACACAGCACGGATACACACACACAGCACGGATACACACACACAGCACGGATACACACACACACAGCACGGATACACACACACAGCACGGATACACACACACAGCACGGATACACACACCACAGGTTTAAAATCCGGTGGAACATGCAATATGTATATTCTGGCAGACTCTGCTCGTCTTTGCTGTAGACCACGTACTTTGAATATATGGGGCCGAATGCGAAACCAGCAGTATCTGAAAGCTGTTTTTTGGACGGCATTTTGACATTTGCAGTGTGGACTTAGCCTCACAGTTGAAGTGTACCTACGATAAAAGTCGGACCTCTCCATTCTTTGTACGTGGAAAACCGCCAGTGTATCAAATACTATTTTCCCACTGTGTGTGTGACTATAAATGAAACACACACACACACACACACGCACCTCAGCATGTTCTAACTCCATTTTTATGCTTTTCTTGAAGTATATCCCCCATTTTTTAACTCCACTGAGGCAACATGGTAAAATAATACGGGGTCGTATCTCTTATCATTAGTACACAATGATTCCATCCGACAATTGCCTTCTGTGTATCAAGACCACGAGGATTCAAAGCCCTGTACTGAAAATAATATACCAAAAAAAAAATATATATATACATATATATATATTTATACACACAATATATACAATGTGTATAAATTTACACACAACTTTATATACACACACTACATATATATAGCCAATATATACAGTGTGTGTATTTATAAATTGTATATACACTGTGTATTTAGATACAACTTTATATACACACACTACATATATATAGCCAATATATACAGTGTGTGTATTTATAAATTGTATATACACTGTGTTTTAGATACACACAGTATGTATTTATAAATTTCCACATACACTTTTATATAGTTACATACACAGTTGATGCAATACTGGACAGCATGGTTTTCTCCACAAAGGCCATTATCTATATCTCCCTTCCTTGATGAGCGAAGAAGCTCCCGTTTGCACGGATCTTTGATCCTCCGCTTAAACTATACGTGTGCTTATCTGTTACACACAACTTCTTGCGCACACAACAAATTTCCATCACACCATGATCTAGAAAAGATTTCTCTTTTTCGCACAAATACATCCATTATATCTCACAAACAACCCTCTCCATTCTTGCATGCACACCTCTCACACACAGCTGTGTCAGTGCACATTGCACAGGGTCAGACATCTGGGCTGTTGCTGGGCAACACAGCCCCCCCACTCGCCACTTACCTGGCAGTGAGACACCCCCCTGCAGGCAAATCTGGAGGAGCAGCAGTGACCTCCACCCCCCCACTAATCTACAGCAAGGCCAGAACAGAGGATTAACTAGCACCCTGCCGAGAGAACCCTGCAGAGCTTTGAAAAGTAACCCTTCCCCAGCCAGGGAAAGACATACAAAGCATAGCAATGTATAAACCCTCCAGAGCGTATCACTGTAACCTCTACCAAGACTGAGAAAGCAGTCAAAGCAAGGCAATGAACAGCTCCTTCTAGAAGCAATCAAAGCAACATTCTGCTAACATTTCCCAATCAAAGCGCATAATCCATTAACTGTAGCGACAGAGTAGGCAATACATTTCATTCCAACATTTATCCATCCATGTATATGTGCGTACATGTGTGTGCTACACGTGGATGTTCTGTGTTACCGCAGTATGTGCTCTCAACAAGCAATGAGGTGTATCTGGGATAATTAGTATTGGAGGGCGATAGTGGTAAAGGCCTGGGGGGATTGTGGGAGGACAGTCTGTTCTGAGCAGGAAGGGTCATAGAGCAGCAGGAGATTGTCACACTGCTGGCACAGCTAGGAGAGAGGAACTGACGACGGGGACATCAGAGCCTGGTGTGAACTGATGGGGAGGAGGGGGAGCAGGGTACAGCAACTGCTGAGGAGAGACAGACGGCTAATGAATACACACAAAATCCCAACAGAAGAGAAAAACGGCAGGATTAGATGGAAAAAGGCAGATTTTGGCTACCTGCTCCTATGACGAGTTACTGGAAGGGATGGAAATGAGTGTAAGGAAATGGTAGGTGCATTGGCAAGGTCAGGAGAGAGAGAAGGGGTGATAGCGGAGAGGAGAAAGACCACCACAAAGGTCTAAAAGTTAATGTGCATGCAGACTACTTGACAAAAGCAGTTGTCCAGGCAGAGAGCTGCATGATCAAGGAGAGGGCGATGATGATGATATAAAAGGTGAAATAAAGATGATAAACGATAACATAAAGCAAGGCAAAATGTGTGAGGGAGAGATAAGAAATGCAATGATGTGAGATAAAAGATAAAAAATGAGACCTGAGAAAAGAGGGAAGAGATAGCAGAAAATATAGAGAGCTGGCTAAGGCTTTGTGAGAAGTAAGACCGAAACAAGTGCTGATGAAAGAGAGGAAGCACAAAAGGAGCCTAATGGAAACCGAGACCTGATCACTGTCACCTTGGATTAGAACACTCCTCAAATAACACTTGTATACAGATTCCAGGAACAGGCCACAAGAACATGCTCACAGTCGCGTCTGTAATGTCACCCACATTCGCTCATATTGAAGACGCAAGGCTGGTTTTGGACAATACACAATTTATGAGAAATCCTTATTTACAATAAATAGTTTTAACCGCCGAGGGTGGTGGTAGGGCTTTTAACATACGCAATTTCAGTGCAGCCGGTAGATGGGGGAGACAGGGTGGTGGTGCAGGATAGGGGGTATGTGAGGGAAAGGGGCTGAACTGTTTACCATCTGCACGACAGAGGTGCCAGTGCACTGCAGGCAACTCAGATGGAAAGAAGATCAGACTTCCACTCTGCCACATGTCCTTCCTCCCCCTCACATACTCCCCATTACCCATATTTTATCATCATTTTTTTTTTTTACATTTTGAAACATTTAAAAAAATTTCTTATGTACAATTTTTGCTGGTTTTGTGAAGAAAGTAAAACAAGAAAAAAAATTAACAAAAACACAAATTTCTTCTCAGGGGAAACTGGAAGGGAGGAGGTTCCAGAGCTCAAGGAGGAAAGAGGGAGCGCACTCATGTTGTAGGTGGTGCAGGCTCAGAAGGGGATCCCACGGCGTTTCTTCTGGCTTCTGTAGAGGGAAATGGTCTCAGCTGTGAATTTTAAGAAAGAATATAAAAAACCGTCAATAACATAAATCTACAGTAACCAAAGAGAAGTCAATACTATTGCGTATTGTACACGGCCATGCACACACCATGATTCATGTCTGTATGGTCCTATTTTTTTTTTTTTATCTACGGATTAGTACTAATATGACTACAACATACTAGGACAGCAGATACATCTGGGACATCTTAGGTTAGGTTCATACGGTATATTTCAATGCCAATTTTGCAGTGGTATTTCTAAGTCTAAAATAGGGATGAAACTTGCAGAGAAAAAAGTATAATGAAAAGGTTTGTACTTCCTTCTGTGTTTTGGAACCACTCCTGGTTTAGGCTTACAAATACTGCTGCAAAATACACATCATAAAACATGTAAACCTAGTCACCAGCAGCATGCCACTCCTGGTAGCACGATCTTAGCCATTAACGGACAGCAGAACCAAGCATATAACCTGTCACGCATTACGTTTAGGCACCTTGCACTAATCTAATGAGTGAATAACCTAGAAAAGCTGAGAAGGTTGGTTAGGGCTGCTGTCAAATGTAGCTATAGCAAAGTGGCGTTAGCAGGGCAGACAAGGAAGAGATACTAAAGCAAAGCAGTTGCTTGCATGGATGTGGGTATGAACAGCGCACAGAATTAAACCAGCAATAGTAGTCTAATGCTTTGGTGCAGATACAAGATCAGTGATATATCTGCCAAAGGCCCAATTGTTCCTAAAAATATTCAGATTTAACATCTTTGTTGTGGAATTGCTAAATAAAATGTAAAACTGCGTCTTAACATTAAATATTATAAATGCGTTCATTATTCCAATTCAAACAGCATGATTTAGAGTAAAGATTGTGTAGTATCTGCAGCTACCCAGCAGGTGTCGGTATTCAAACTTTTGCATATTCAAAGTACAGTATTTGACAAAGCTGCAAGATCAGCAGAGAGAGCAGTAGAAACAGTGACATCTGCAGGCTACACAACACCATTATACAAATTTCTTGACAGGTCTCAAATTAGGAACAAAATGCAAAAACCCTTTTTTCCTCACTAGTGCAGTAACCTACGAAGGGTCTCGTATGGTATGAGTCACCGAGAACAGCAGTAAGACATAGCCTTGTTGCCAATAGAAACTAGAGTCTATGGTTCACGATAGAAAACCGCCTAGTGGAGTCAGATTAGTAGATAAATGCTGACTCTTTGTTCCAAGACAATGTGGACACAAGACCTAAAGTGAGCAGTAAGGTCTGGAACAATTATACCATATTCTGATATATCTATGGTGGAGTAGGGCAGATCAATAGACACTTTTACAGTAAACGAGAACTCTAGGTGGAACGTTGGACTGGGTCAACCTCTCAAATGGACATCACCTGTATCTCTTCAAAAGGATGACTAATAATCATTTATGGGTGGAACCTATTCTGCAGACAATGATTTTACAGCACACATTTTCATAAAGTTCCTCAAGCTGGTCAGGGACAATAGAACAAGATTTGTCAACGATATAATATGTAAGGGGGCTCGCAAATAATTGGGCACGCCTGGCAGTGGCAGATTACGCTCTCTCACCGTAGTGAAAATAACACGGGAGAGTGTTGTTCAACTGACAGTGATCTAGTGTGTATGAGCAGCTTTATTCCTTTTGATCTAACGTGTGTAGGATGGTAACACGTACCACAAAAGCCCATGGCTGCAAGCACATTCAACCTTAAAAGGGATTTATGAGGTTTGGGGGGAAAAGCCTGCTCTGTCCATTTCCCTTGACAACTACTTTCTGCAATAAGTGCACTGATTCGGAGCACCTAACATTGCATCTGTTGTAGCACATATTACTTCTCCAATCACCCTGGCCCTATACCCTATGGATTTATCCTATTGCTTTCTTCTACACCATCAAACTAATTTCACCATCCTAATAGGAATACCTTTTATCCCTTACTGATTACATATACGATGGCAAAATCTAAACTTCCACTGTCCTCAAGAGCACAACAGAAGGCATGATTCCCACTTTTGTATAAATGGTTGATGCAGCAAAGACCTCTTTCTTGCAATAAAAACAGGACTCAATACGATCGGAGGCAGGCATGTTATGAATGCAGTCTGAAGAGTAACCAGTGATGCGTGGGTATCAGGGTCATAGAACCCACAGGCTGTAAGCACAGGGATCCTGAGCATGTATAATGTATAAGAACTAGGAGCACAGATCGGAGAAACCATACAGTACTAGAAAAGGATTTGCTGACAAACCTCCTTAACAGATTTACAGACTAAAATGACAAATCCTGTCTGTGTCCCCTCTTTTGAAGACAAAGTAAAGCATTAGGCAAACTTTTTTCAAATTTGAATGTAAGACTGTGTGCAAAGACCCAGTGTACGTATTTCTTTTTTAGCTGCAGCAGGAGTACATAGGCTAAACAAAGGTGCAGTGGTTGCAGGTTCTAAGGTCCATCCATACGGCAAAGACAAAATACCGGTCGGATTTTCGGATTGGTATTCTGTCCTTTCTTGGCATGAAAGGGGAAGGCTTTTGTCTGCGGTTTGCAGATTCAAGGTGTCCCCCTTCGCACCCATATGTTCATGTTCTGCCCGAAAACCGGGCGGAAGAATGAACATGTTCTAAGTCTTTCGGACTGCCGGCGGTGTCAGAAACCGCCTGATGGAAAAGCCGTGCAGTGTGGACTGCAGAACGGATTTTCTATTAAATTAATGTAAAAGGTTGACAGTTGCTTTACCGACTGTTTTCAACTCCGAAAACGGACTGTAAAACCAACCGAAAACCTTTTCCGTGGGGATAAGCCCTTAAAGGCCTGCTGAACATGCCACACTCAGGAATTTTCACAATTATTTCATTCTTCACTGTGCTATGAAATAGAGCCAAAAGATACATTTAGAAATGTTTCTAGGCGTTCTCAAATCTAAAAAACTGGTAGAGCATGATTTTTTATTTTTGGTTGCATGCAATAAGAGCTACAAAATAACAGGCCTGGTTTCGATCTCATTCCTCACTAAAGATTCCCATTAGGCGAGAAACAAGGGAGACAATTGGAACCCTTAGACATCTCTAAGTGGGTAACAAGCTTCTGAGGTTGAAAAGGGAGATATTAGCCATATAATGACTGTCTTCTCATATTTCACCTGTTAGAAAGGGATGTAAGACTCGAATTACATTTTCAAAAGCGGTAAAAGGGACTACAGTAAAACACTAATTTATTGTGGCCCCATTTTAATTTTAGGTAAACATTTGCCATCGTTAACGCCCCATTCCCATTGTTAAGATGACAGGCGGCATGCAAGTCTGTTGCATGTAATCAGTAAACTGATCGCAACACACTGTAGTAATCTACAAAATGAATCATTTCACATAAAACAAAGTCAAACCTTCTACAGGAGGCCTTAAAGAGACATTTCCCGATACATCCATTTTAGTAAACACATGCGCTCCAATTACTGAATAAGTCAGATGGGTGTTACCATTCGTAGCTTTCGAAGTTCTATGTCCATGCCCACGCCGACTTAGCAAGCACCGATTGGACAATGTCAGCCTAGTCCACGCCCTCGTCATCTCCCGCCTTGACTACTGCAACATCCTTCTCTGTGGCCTCCCAGTTAGCACCCTCGTTTCCCCTCCATTCCATCCTAAACTCTGCTGCCCGTCTGATTCACCCTCTCCCGCTACTCCTCTGCCTCTCCCCTCTGCCAATCCCTTCACTGGCTGCCCATTGCCAACGAATTCAGTTCAAATTACTAACCCTGCCCTACAAGGCTCTCCATAACCTCTCCCCTCCATACATCTCTGCCCTAATTCCAGATACCTCCCCTCACCAATCTCCGCTCCTCACGGACCTTCTCCTCTGCCCCTCTCATCAGCTCCTCAATAACCGTCTCCAAGACTTCTCCGGCTTCACCCACACTCTGGAACTCATTAACCCCCAAAAAATCAGAAATCTCCCCAACTTTCACCAGTTTCAAAAGCAACCTGAAAACCCCTCTTTCAGGATACCTACAAACCCCCATTAACCCCACCACCACTACACCGCCCGCAAGCATGTCTGCCCCACCCTTCTGTCTCTCCCCTTCTTCCTTGTAGATTGTAAGCTCTCGCGGGCAGGGTCCTCTTTCCTCGCTGTTTCAGTTACTAGTCATTTTTGTCACCATTGTATTTGTTCAATATTTGTTATGTATGTAATTCCCCTTTAAATGTACAGCGCCCGGAATTAATGGAGCTCTAAAATAAATAATAATAATAATAATAAAAAGGGACAGTCCCCAAATTGGCAGCACCCATCTAACAAACTGGCAATGAATTTTTCGGAGGAAAAATGCTCCAAATTGTTACTATTGTTACTTCACAGGGAACACTAGCACTTACTAAAAACGGATATATGCGTAACAGCTACAGGGCCTGTGAATATCCTGAAATGGTCAACTTAAAGCAATTTCTAATTAGTAGATGAACTTGAAGGGGAGGGGAAAAAAAAATGATGTGTACAGTCACCATGCAAACTTGATCAAGGTTTACAATGTACAAACTATGAACAAAATGTGCAGAGTCTACATGTACGAATTTGATAAAGACCTCTCCAGACAAACTCACAAGTTGCATTGCTCAGGATGCAAATGGCATTTACAATGGAACAGTACGTGACTACTAAGGTTATGGATTGGTTGAATCATTCGTGTGCTGACTGGGTCTAAACAGACACTGGAGCAATCACCTGAGGATTAAAAAGGCGAGTACATTTTAAAAAATATTAGGAGCTATTTTTAGGTTTTGTTTTTTTGGGGGAAAGGCAGGGTTGAAAGAGGAGTGGACCACCACCTTTAAGCTGAGCTTGTAGAGAATCATGGTCGGTCAAACACATTCATCCAGCAACCATTTTCCCCTCGCTCCACCAGAAAACAAATGTTTGGCTATGTGTGTTTCTTTTTAATGGGTAGTGAATAAGGCCCTGCAAGATTTCTGTGGCAGTGGTTCATCAACTGCAAGTTGACATTCAATATGCCAGATCCCCCTCTCTTCAGATACCTGCAATCAGAGGATAGTTAGGAGAAATATTGGCATATGCTCTTACCAAAATTGCTGAACTTTTGTCAAGATGTACAAAGTTGGATATATTTATTAACAGTGTTGTAGTTACTTTCATAACCCTGACAAGTGATTTTTTTTTTTTTTTTAATTCCACAGGTTTGTTTAACAAGTCATCTAATTACCAGACTGTCCATGCCTCTCACTGACACATCTTAGTTCTGCAAACCTCAAAATTTAGGTGGTACAACTTTATAAAAATTGTAGGTCCTGCATCCATGTCTATTGCCTTGACTACAAAGGCTTATGAATAATTACAAAACAGTCTATTAAAAAATACAGTTGAATCAATAGATCTGACAGCTTTGTACAGCTGTCACCACTGCGTAATAGGCTTTGAGTCCAAAGACCCAAAACTTGCCCTCAAGGTCTTGGCCCCAAAGCATACTACATGGCATCAATAGCTACCTGTGTTTTTGGCTAAAACAGAATTCACAAAGAGCTATTTACGCCTCAAAGAGGAGACCAAGAGGTTAAAAAAAAAGAAAAAAAAATAGAAATGCACAAATGATAATGCATTCACCTCAATGTTGTACAAGAAGTACTCTAAGAAAAAATAGTGCAGACAATATTTACCTTTCATATAAAAGAAAATACTGACTAAAGTCACTTTATATTTGCTATGCATACATCAATATTGGAGAAAAATATATTAATATAATCATCTTTTTCAAATAGTCTTAGGACAAAACACGTTTGTTTTACTCTGTTTTTGTTTTTTTTTCTCACTCATTTGTACACTGTTTTTGGCCCGGACATGCAATCATTGTTTGGGTGGTTTTACACTAAATTTTGTGTCAGACAGTGTAGCGAGTGCAATTCATTCATGACTGGTGCAAGAGTCACTCCCTAAGTTTGCAGTGGCCACTTAGGTTACATCACAGCCAGATGTGTCCTTTCTTATAAAAAAATTTTTAAAAATGTCATTATTTGCGTCTTCAATATTATTTTTCTACATTTTTTAATGCTTAGATACACCAATTTCCAAAAGATTGTTTTTCAAGAAAAGGCCAATGGGCGAAATAACGTTAGAGGAAAATTGTATATAACTAAACCAGTATTGTGCATCAGTACAAGAAAAAAAATATATAGTTCACATACTTTTATCTACATCGAATTGTTACCAGTTTTTAAAAAAAAATATATCCGTACACAAGAATATAAACACATTTTTATATATATACATATATGTATATATACACACATACATACTTTTATATATATAGATATATAGATATAGATATAGAGAGAGAGAGAGAGAGAGAGAGAGAGAGAGAGAGAGAGAGAGATGAGAGAGTCAGAGAGAGAGAGAGAGAGAGAGAGGCAGAGAGAGAGAGAGAGAGAGAGAGAGGAGTGTGTGTATATCTATCTAGAGTTAATTAAATATACAACTATGCAAATGTATATTGACATAAATTGAGAAGAAAGTCAGACTGAAGAATTTGCAGGTTCCAAGTTTTTTGCAAAACGGTTTTGAAATCAGACCTGAAAAAAACACTAACAAAAAACACAGCTCTGACTTTCTATTTAGGTTTTAAAACTGATTCAAAATCCAAAATCAGTGTTAAAAACATACTATAAATCCCTGTCGTGTACATGGACCCTTTAAATTAAGTCGTATGAATTAAGCCAATTTTGGCATTTATAGATCTTTCTAAAAAATAAATACCAAGCCAAAAATAGTTTGTCCTCTGCCATGGGGACATGCCCTAAGAGAGGGTAAAAGACTTTTTTCCCAGGTCAAACACCGGTTCATGTTCAATTTCTTTCGGTGGCAAAAAACGGCGGGCAGAAAACCCGTGCAGTGGGGACTGCTGCACGGGTTTTCCATAGAGTCCCGTTGTGCTCGTTTCCAGCCGGTCTGCAAAACCGCAAACCGTCTGAAAAACCGGCCGCAAACCCACGCCGTGGGGACATGCCCTTAGGGTAAGTCCACACAGCATTGTGTTTGTTGGTTTTCGGATTTTGAAAGAGTCTGAAAAATGACTGTAAATTATCACCATAGACCAGGCATCCTCAAACTGCGGCCCTCCAGCTGTTGGGAAACTTCAACTCCCATCATGCATTTATATCATCTGTAACAGTGGGCATGATGGGAGTTGTAGTTTCCCAACAGCTGGAGGGCCGCAGTTTGAGGATGCCTGCCATAGACTGTAATAGAAGATCTGAGCTATCGTCTACACAGATTTCAAATCCGAAAGCAGTCTAAAAAAACGTGAAACATGTACATTCTACCGCCCGGTTTTAAGGTGGCAAATGTACAGTTTAATGGTATGACTGAATCCGCAAACTGCGGCTTGAAACCATCCCCCTTTTCATTCATAAAACAATAAAATACTGGTCGGATTCTTTAATCAGAATCTGATCGGTATTTTATTTATGCATTGGGGGCCACCAGTAGAGTGGATTCTTGGAGCCTACTTTACATGACTCTTGCTTTTTGCTTCTTTCTCTACATTTCGCCTTGGAAACAGCCCCAGGCCTACTCTGCCCAGGAGCTCACAGGGTGTTTACCCTGCTTTCCAGAGGGTCAGTATGAGCCTGTCGAGTTGCATTTCCGCTGCCAGTTGTTACAGATTAAAAATGTATTAAAATGACATTTCAGGGAGAACAGGGTGGGGAGGAGTGATTATATATATATATATATATATATATATATATATATAAATATTATATATATATATATATATATATATAGGCCACTCAGATACTTTAATTGCAGGCTAAGGACAATTTTTTTAAAAAACAAGAAAATGGATGCTACCCGCATAAGCCTATGTACCTCTTAAATGATAATGTTTTAAACAATTATGCCAACAACTAGAAATATGATAAGTTAAATATTACCAGTTTTGTGTGATCACGATTGGTCAGGGTTATGCGTGTTGTTATCCTATCTCTTCTTTCGCCATCATTAATTTGCCTTTGCTTTCCAAACTTGAAATGTGGTTTGCCCATTTCAGTCATTTCATAGCATATTGATAATATATGACATTAATATGTGATAGGTGGAAGTGTCAAAAGTGTGATCTGCACCTCCACAGCACCCTCTGTTCTTTTTAATAGCAGTTCCAAGTATAGCCAAGCAGGTGTGCTCGGCTGTACTCAGAACTTCCATTCATAAATTAATAGAAAATGCTGCACATGTGCAGTCACCTCTTCGTTTTGTGAAGAATTTGGGAGTTTGTTCTCAAGATGTGTGGGACCCACACAGACATTTATGACCTATCTTATAAATATGGTGGGTGCTACACTTTTCACTTCTAAACTGGTTTTTATCATGTATTGTTGACTATTTTAAGAAATACAAATGTACATTTGTATTATATTTGGTTCTGTAATATTTTAGGGGCCCTTAATGAAGTACAATGTGTCATGATAAAAACAATCTTGAAATTGTTTGGACGACAGTAAAATATATTGATGCATAAAGCGATGCATTGATATTTGAATATTAAAAGGGGTTTTATCACTACAAGGATAAGCTTTGAACGTGTAGGAAAAGGTAAGACTATTACCAAATACATTGCTCTTTTTATTTTACTTTGGTCAGCAAATAAAGATTTTCTCTCTTCACAGAGTACGCAAGTTTCTCTGGTTACCGATCCCCTCTCCCTTCCCTGTCTCTCAACCCATTGATTTAAGCTGCCACTTACGCCTATGGCGAGTCACTCCCTGCAGTATTATCTCTAGTAAGGGAGCTCCTTTACTTAACTGAATGAGAAGCTTTCACTCTTCAGAACTCTGTAGTCTTGTGTACTACATTTTATAAACCTCTTGCACTCATATCACTGTAACCGAAATATCTAGGAGAAACTGCATCATGAGAAAATCCCTTTAAGGCCAAAACGGTCTGTGGTAAGGGGTTCACACACATTTGCTAGTCATAATGTGTACCTTTTATAAGCCTTCCTTTTAAACAAGCTGCGCTGTATGTTTTCTGGATTGCTTTGAACAGCTTTAAGGCCCATTCCGTAAATTAACAGAGGGAAAAAAAGCCTTTTTAACAACGTAGTAATATTGGGATACATTACTGTGAAGAGAGAAAATCTTTATTTGTGGACCAAAGCAAAATCAAAAGGGCAATGTATTTGGTAATAGTCTTACCTTTTCCTACATGTTCAAAGCTTATCATTAGGTAACCACATTAGGTTTGTAGTGTTCCTTCATTAGTAACAAACATGGAGATTTCCCATTTACCCAGGAAAAAGGAGGAAAATAATGTAGTTTTCACTCCAGCATTACCCTGTCAGTCCTGTGATCTACTCCAGTGGACCACTTCACAGTTGCTCATGTTAAATAGGTTCAGGGTAGACATGTGCATGCTGGCTAGCTACTTAGCATTTTAGAGTACGTTCCTGCCACATTTTTGCCGCTGAGCCAGCACCGAAACAGCGTTGCTTCCAAGTCGGAAATTCAGTGCTTACTTTATTCACCGACAGTAAACTTTTACTTTAGAATCAATAAGAGGCATTTTACGTTTTTTTGACTTTTTTTTTTGGAGAGGACTACGTGCGTAATTCACCCCACAAAAATCCGCTGTGTGAACCTACCACCCTAACAGATTTAAAGGGGTTTTCCATGACCTTGAAAAATGGTCAGCTGGTTAGAAGGGGTAAAAATAAAACAAAAAACCAACAACTTACCATTGAAATTGCCGTCACTCCAGTGCTAGGGCTGCTCCAGTGCTCCTTGTTGATATTATATTCATCAGCAACTGGACACTGCAGTAAATTACTGGCCTCAATATGACTGATTCTAACAGTGAGACCACTTGAGGCAGTGATTTTCTTCAGTATCACATAACTGATTAACGTGACATAACAGAGCATCGGAAAAACGATAGCAACTTTACAATCAATGTACAGGTTTTTTTTTTACTTCATACTCCTCCCGACCAGCAGACCAGTTTTTCAAAATAATGAACAACCATCTAAACCTATGAATAGCAGCATGTATATATAGTGGTGCTTGAAGCTCTGTGAATGCCCCAGACCACAGGCGTCAAACTCAAAGTCTGAGGTTCGAATCTGGCCCACCATGTGGCTCCCGAGAGCTTAGACACAGCTGGTGAGCAACTCACAAGTGGTGGCACAGCTCTGACAGCCATACCAAGGTACCTAGCCACCCTCCAATGGTCCTTTGAGAGCAACTACAATGCTGTTGTGGGCCACAGTGAAAATGTGTGACACCCCTGCACTAGACTTTTGTATATATAGTTCTGCATAAATTTGACCTAACGCTACATCAGATTGTCAAACAAGTCCTAAAAGTAGAAAACCAAAATCAAACAAAGTAGTCAAAAGTAGTAGAATTGGTCATTTATGTATTCAGGAAAATGGTCCAGTACCACTTGTCTGCAAGTGGTTAAAGTGAGTGAACCTTTAGGATTAGCATGTCATTTGAAGGTGATACTTGAGTCAGGTGTTTTCAGACAATGCAATAACAGTTGTGAGTTGGCCTCCTTTTTCATCTAAAAAAAACCAAGGATCTTTCAAAGTCTGATCCCTACAATACGTTTGTAGAAGGACATCATGACACGAACAAAGGAGGTTTCTGAGGACCTCAGAAAAATAATTTATTACAAACCAATCTCTAGATTTTGGACTCCATCTACAGTCAGATTGTATACAAATAAAATGAAATCTAAAAAACACTACATTACCATGCACAGGAGTGGCCCACCAACAAAGATCACACCAAGAGCAAGGTGTAGAATAGTCTACAAGGTCACAAAGGTACCCAATGTAACCTAAGCAACTAAACACATTTCTCACATTTGCTTATGGTGATGTTCAAGAGTCCACTGAACAACAATGAAACACATGGCAAGTCTGCAAAGAGAAAGCTGTTGCACTTCAAAAAGATTACTACTTCTCTCATTTGCTTAAAGGGGTTTTGCCACAATCGCATTTCATACCTCCTGTATCCAGCTCTTCAGCTCTGTGTGCTCAGAAGGGGGCGTGTGTGATGTGTTTGAATGGTTGTCCTGCTGAGTCACATGATATGCATCACCATGCCTTTCCTCTCTCTAGTGAAAGGTCTGCTTATGTATAGAATCGTAAGTAACTGCACTGTAGCTCAGAGGTAACATTTTTGCTTTACAGCACAAGGGTCCATGGTTCAAATCCCTGCAGGAAATTAAACTGTGGATTTTTTTTTCTCTTTATCAGTGCACAGACCTGATTGAGGTTTCTTTTGTTTTATTTGCACTGTTTGACTAATTACTAAGGAGTACAGAGGACGGGATTAGAATGACCGCACCCGGTGTTTGAACACTCGGTAGCTGCCCGAGAGGAGAGGTGATGTCTGAGCATGTGCGACCAGGAATGAGGAGCTCACAGCCCTGGTCGTATCCCCTGGAGAGGAGCTGTAAACAATGGATCACTAAAGGAGCAGCTAAAACAAAAACAGTGCAGAATTTTTAATAATGATGAATGGTGAAAATGTTTATAACTTAATTTTCAAACTTCCCATGTCAATTTTACTTCGTGGCAAAACCCCTTTAATATTGTAGATTGTAAGCCCTCGCGGGCAGGGTCCTCTCTCCCTCTGTTGTGCCAGCGGTAAGTCATTCATCATTATACTCTTTTGACATGTTATGTATGTAACCCCCTGAATCTGAATGTACAGCGCCATGGAATCAATGGCGCTTTAAAATAAATAATAATAATTATAACCTAGACAAGTTGGGTGGTTACAGGAACAGTATTTTGTGGACAGAGCTTTTTGGTTTTAACAAGAAGCGTTATGTTTGGAAAATTAGGTATATACACCTCTTACCATCTGTGAAAAATGGCAATTGTAGGCTGGTATGATGGTTTGGGGCTGTTTTACTTCATCAGGGCCAGGACAGCTTCCCATTATTGATGGAACAATGAATCTTTAATTACACCAGCAATTTCTAAAGGAAAAGGTCAGGATATCTGTCTTCAGTGAATCTCAAGAAAACGTGTGCTTAGGGTCTCTCTCTTGCTGCATGACCCATAAGTCGGTCTACCAAAGCATGTTTAAAAAAAAAAAAAAGAAAAAAAAAAAAGAGTAATGTTAACAACCTGTCGAGTAATTCAAAGATGGGCAGCATTAAACAGCTGCATAGACCAGTCAGGAAATCTGATGGGTTGAGAGAAGTCACTTATCGTAGTCATGTATCCCATCCATGTCAAATTCTAACTGTACCCATTACAGATTTACAGATTGTTTTACCCTGAAACGTCAGTTTTTAAGGGTAAAACCCCCATCACTGAAACCGGAATAGTTATTTCATGCTGCACGCCATTCGAGAAGCGTGAACATGCTGACAGGTCCCTTTAACGTTTTGAAATGGCCTGACCTTAATCCAATAGAAATGTTGTGGAAGGACCTGAAGCAGGCAGTTCATGGGAGAAAAACAATGAGGAGTGTAATTGATGACATAAAGCAGGCAAAGCGCTGCCCCAGGGGAAAAGATTCCGATCCCATGACAAACAAAATTTCAGCAAAATTTTTCACCTGCTTTCAAAGAAGTAGAAGAGTTCAACCATTCATCAAAACTGACTGTGGATGAAGCAATTCCTTTATACCCTGACATTGTTTAAGATGTTGCCTCTGTGGTCACTGCTTTCCCCCAACCCAAGTTAGTGTAGAGAGGCCGTTCTCTAGCCTGGAAATAATGATATCAGACATGAGGTCATGTATGCAGGATCTGATGGAGGCAATACTATTTCTCAGAACAAATTCAGAGACTCCACAAATGTTCCTGTAGTGTTTTGCATATTTACAATTTTTTTTGTGTTCTAAAGTCATACACAATAAATATATTTTACACTGACAAGCAAAATGATAATGTTTTGAATTTGTGACTTTCAGGCTCCATATCTCTCCATCCACTACAGCTTTGTACATGAGGCTACTGTAATTTTATATACAGTCATCTTACCTATCTTATACATAAATTTGACTTGCAAGTATTTAGTATCCGTTTAGTTCTGCAGATTATTTCCTGTAACCGCATTGTTACTGTTTTGCTACTAAAAACCAAAATGTTAATTTCAATTATTTTGTTAGTATTTGGGAAATGAAGCAAGATTGGTTTTCAATACTGCCTGAATCATTCTGGTCTCTGAAACAGATTCAAGCATGTCTTGACCAAAATCTGATCCCAGATCTCTTCTACACGTTCCTAATGTTGGTGCAGACTGGACTTGGATACAAATACAGCTTTTTCTTCAACTCTACCCACAAGTGTTCAAAAAGATCAAAACATTGCTTGTCAGTGTCTGTTCTATCTAAATAGCTTGATTATTGTATCATAAGGTGATAAACAGCTGGATGAGACCATTTTACTACAGTAAAGTTATCACTTAAACATGCGCGGTGTATGAGGGAGTCAGAAGTCGGAGTCAGGAGTCGGAGGTTTGGGAAATTGAGGAGTCGGAGCTTTGGCTTGCCGACTCTACAGCCCTGCAAAAAGGTGCACAATATTTTGACAAAGAATTATTTTCCTCAAATAAATGACGAAGTCTAAGGCGTTGTCTCCACGGCACTGTTTTTCAACCTGTTTTTGAAAACAGACTGCAAACCGGCTGACAAACTTTTACACGGACCTTAATGGATTATTTTCTGCCCCGTGGTCTGAAAAAAATAGAACACGTTCATTCTTCTGACCAGTTTTGGGGCGGAATATGAACAGGTCTATGTGAAGGGGGAGGGCTTTTCTCCGCTAACAGCGGAGAAAAGCCATCCCCCGGCATGAAAACAGTATAAATACCGGTCCTGTGCCATGTAAACGGCCTCTAATACTTTTGACGTCTTTGTTTAATTTGGATCTTTTTATACTTATACTTTTTAGGACCTTGGTGAAAATCTGCTGTGGTTTTAGAAAAATTTATGCAGAAATATAGAATCTTCTGAAGGGTTCACAAGCTTTCAAGCACCATAGTACATAGATTATCCACATAGTGAAAAACTAAAGCTTTGTCTTACACATCTGAAGGAATACTCGACATTCGAGCATCATTTTTACTTTTTCTCCGGACAACATAAACATTTAAAAGTTATATCATACAGTCGGCTTTACGGTGTCTTCCAAAGAAAACCTTAGGAAGCACAATATTGACCACATGAAGTTACAAGCCCATGTGTTGCATTACTGATACTGATGACAAAAGTAAGGCTCAAATCAGCATCCACATCATAATTCACACATTTGCCCCAGAGCGGTGCTGTGGGCATGGACTGCCTAGAAATCTGCATGCATCTTTGAGTGCACAACTGCAAGGCAATATAGTTTTTTCTCTCTGCTGCCGCAGCCATGTTCGGTATTTGTACGATACGGATATTAAATACGGACATGTGCATGAGGCCTTGGGGTGTAGACATTGATGTGAGTGGTGATTTGGATCCACAGTCTCCATGGCAACACTGTTCCTGAAAGAAATGACAACAGGAAACACTGTCATACTCTCATCACTGCAGCCTCATTCATTGGGCCTGTAACTTCAAGTGGCCGTATGGTTATTACAACCTGTTTTCACACTGTTACTGTACACCAATTAGTCTTTTACTGCATGGGGTAAATATGACATTCAATAATATTGTTCCTTAGAATTAAAATCGTTCTGCGGAGTGTTTTCATCAAGATTTTGTTTGGTCAGTATTTTACCTATTGTAAAGAAAAAAGTCCCTAAACAAATCCATTCAGAACTGTATAATCAATTAGTCTAGCTGCAAATTAGAATAAGCATACTGATCAAAATGAAGATATGTACAAAACAGGAGAGCAGGGTTGCTTCATAGGTCCCTTGTGGAGTTTGCAGCCGGGTTCCTAAGAGGAATTTTAAAGCCATCAAAGGGGTTGTCCAACTTTAAAACCTAAAAATGGACTGCTGACTTCCTGAGCGGTGATTTCAGGGGATCGGCACATGACCTATGAAGCCATTTACCTTCAGCAGTTAGGGTATGTTCACATGGCGTTTTTGGACGAGTTTTTCGGAGCGTTATCTCGCCCAAAACGCTTCCAAAGCGCCCCCAGTTCATTTAATTGATTCCTATGTAGAACCTCGTAGTTCACACACGACGACACTACTTTTTCATTGCTTCCAAAGAAGCGTGTAAAAACCTCATGTCAATTCTTGAAGTGCGTTGAAGGCGCGGTTTAGCCGCGGTTTTTGTCCTGGCTATTCATTTGTATGGGTGAAAACCTCGTTGAAAACTTGATCCAAAACCTGATCAAAGCCTCGTCAAAAACCTCGTCTAATGAAGCGTGTTTCAGGCGAGGTTTTGATGTGGTCTGGACGAGGTTTTGGGCGAGGAAACACTCCGAAAACCTCGTCCAAAAACGCTGTGTGAACATGCCCTTACACCCCTAACCCCATAGCAGGAGCTAAACAGAGACCTAGGGGTACCACCAGCAGCTTCAGTATTAAAATGAGAGAGTACAACAGTGTATATAACTATTTTTTTGTCCTACTATATAGCTGTAGACCATTTTTAGTTCTTAAAGGGGTATTCTTGTCTCATGGATAAGCGTTAAACATGACTATTACCAAATACATTGCTCTTCTGATTTTGCTTCTCTCAGAGTTAGAGCAGATCTCACCTCCTGCTTTTGCACACAAGCTTCCAGAGTTACTAGCCACCTTTCTCTCCTCTTACAGGCCGAAGCAGTGGTCGTGATGATGCCTCTCCCTGCTCTTAAAAGACTGGAGCTTGTTACTGACAAGCTTTAACCTTTTAGAACTCTGTAGCTTTGTGCACTACAGATTACACATCTCCAGAACTCATGCCACTATCTGGATCAGCTAGAAATAGCAGACGATTACTGCAATAGACCCACCCACAGTCTAATCGGGGAGTGCGAGACTAAAGTTGCCTGCGGCTCTGTAAAACAGCAATGTGAAACAACCTCTTTAAAGTTGGACAACCTCTTTAATGAGCTCATAAAAAAATTACCCTAAATCAGAAAAAATGAACAGTGGTACAAAGTAATCAAATATGTCTAGAATGCAGATGAAATTAATTCCTTATTTACAGCCACACGCACACTTTCTTTGCAGCTTCTCACCTCACCCCTTTGACTGCGCTGCTCCTGATGACTCTGGACGTGCCACTCCCCCTAGAGGGATGTGACTGTGAAGTTGTCTTCTGGGATGTTCTCGGGTCCCAGGAAGCCACCCTTCAGATTTGGGGGCGACAGGACAGGCGGACCCTGGGGGGGAAAGGCCGGGTAACGATAGGAATCCTGGAGTTGCACCATTGAGTCTCTTTGCACAGGGGAATGGGTAATATCGTTGAGCAAAGGGCAAGGGTATGATGATCTATGGTGCCCCCTAACCATGTCCATCGTCTCTTTGTCTCTTTTGGGGCTTGGGATGTGGGGGCTCAGGCAAGACACTCCTTCTCCTCGCCTACCCATGAAGTCTGAAAGTAGCCCACCCTTTCCATCATAGGGGGGACTGCGGGGTGGGTACCAATAGCCAGCATTTTTGCAGCTGGGAGGGTCATAGCGGTGGTGTGTTGATGGCTGGGGAGGCAGCTGCTCCCTACAAGAGGGCAAGTGGGGAGGAAGGCTATGTTTCAAGGGATCACAAGATGAGTGGGGAGGCGGCACAAGTTTTCTTCCTTCTCCTGGCCGTAGCTCAAGAGTAGGGGAGCAATTAGGGGAAAAGGGAGAGTCTTGTAGTGGGTGATCATATCCTAGGCCAGGTGGTAGTGGAGGTGGTGGATGAGGTGCACCAGCACTGGTGTTGCCAACTGTGGGGAGATGGGGAAAGTGTTTACCAGGATCAAGTTCTGTAGATGGAGGGCCCAGCCCAGGAGAGTCACTCTGGAAGCCAAATGTGCCATCCGAAGGGGTAGATGGATTCATGGAATAAGGTCCAGAGAAATCACATGTAGGCTCCCTCTCACCCACCCCATACGCCCGCGAGTGGGAGGGCAGAGGGGACATACTGCTGTCCCCACTATAGCAGTCCAGTCCTAAATCTGAGGTGTCCTGAAAGAGGGAACTGACTGAGGAAGTAGGTGGTGGAGCAGGTGGTTTGGGGGAAAATTTGGCTTTGCCTGAACCTCTCTCTTTCTTGCTGGCTGCACAGCTACCACCTCGTCCTCCTCTTGGGCCCCTGGGGCCACCACCTCTCTTGGTTGGAAAACCTGCTGGTGGAGCAGCAGCTGATGATGATGACGATGATGGGGAGGATGATGAAAAGCCAAGGTGATGGTGTTGTTGGTGCGATTGTTCAAATAGGTCAGCTTTCTTCCGGCGCCCTCTACCAGGTTTAGCAGATTGGTGAAAGAGGACAGTCTGGTTCCAACTATATCCTGGTGCAGACGATGTGTCATTCCAGTCCATCATTAGCTTTTCAAGGCTGGAGAGACTTGACTGACCTTCACTGGAGGAGGCTTCACTATTGGCTCTTCTATAACCAGCACCAGGCTGTGTGTACTGTGTGCTGTCGGAGGAGGACTCTGACATGTTGTCAGTATTTTGCTTGGCCTTCTGTGGTGTATAATTACTAATGTCCAAGATAACATTGGATTCGGTCATGTGGCAATCAAATCCTGGGCCATAAAGTTGACCAAAACTCTCATTACCCCAATCTGTTTGGCCGTAACCTTGTCGAAATCCCCACGGATTTGCACCTACGGATCCTGTAAAGTTGCGGTTGCTCTCTCCAGAAAACATCGGACCAGAAACCTTGGGCATCATGTACCCAGCTGGTGAAGAAGTGCTTGAACGACTTTCACTTCTAAGTGGTGGGAATGGCGGCAACTCAGACGTGTTGAAAAAGGGAGTTTTCGCTGTGTTAGTACCTGTCCCTGCTGATAATTGTTGTTGCTGGCTGAAACTTGTGCTACTATGTGCACTGCCTGGTGATGAAGGGAGGCTATTACCTCCACCACTAAATGAAAAGCTGCAGTCCTTATTACCTAAACAGTCAGGAGGAGCTGGATACTGCTTGTTTGGTGCAAATATACCATGGCCAGGCAAACTCTGTCCACTACTTCCAGTAAAGCCTCCAAATTGGCTAAAGCCGCTAGCACTTTGAGAGTTTGGAGAACGAGACAGCAGCTTCTGAAAGGCATCCGACCCACGGCATTCTTGTTGGGAAAGTGAGCCAAAATTTGCATTTCCCCGGTTTGGAGGGAATGGTTGCCTGGCGGCTGTTGAACTTTGGTATGGTGATTCTTGGGTACCAGATTTTGCACCCCGAGAATTGGAAAAGGGCTGGAGTGCCCTTGGGTTTGGGGAGGCGGATGACCCAGAAAATGCAGATGCAGATTTTCTTGTTTCCTGTCTCTGAGCAACTGAAGCAAAATCCACAAGGTCTGAGGAATCGTCGGAGTCCAACAGAGATCGGAAATAGCCAGTAAAGAGGCCATGATGATCCTGTCCTCCACTTTCAGCCTGAGACAAAGAGCCTGTTCCAGTATAATAACCTGGACGGGATGGTGACCCACTATGCAAGGCAGAAAAGCCTCTGTGCTCAGGTCCTTGGTAATTACAGTGTCTGCCACTTGACTGTCCATGGGATACCTGTGTCATCCAAGGCCCACCTTTGCCTTCACTTCCCCAGTCCGACATGCCTTGATATCCTAAACCAGGTTCTCCTCCCATTTCACCAAGCAAAGCACCATTTTTTCTAGATCTTCTCTTGCGTTTGGGCTTAGCGTTAGGATCTGGTTCAGCCTTTGGCTGTCTACGTTTTCTTGGCTTTAAAGGGTCAACAGGTCTTGGCTTTGACTTTTTCTTTCCAATTCCTTCAAAAAAGTCACTAAATGAACAGCGAGACAGCTCTGCATTATGACTATTGCATGCACCACGACGGCCAGGCCCTCCACCACGTCCACCCCTCCTTCGATATCCCTGGACTCTATGTAGGAATTGTGAGATATTATGAGTTTCAGGAGCCTGGTGTACTGAATCAGGCAGAGTAGGTGTCCAACAACGAGGTGGAGAGGTGCGTCCAGCTCCTTGACTCTGACGGTTTAGAAAAGCAAGCTTTGCCAGGACATCACTGTATTCAGACTTGCTGTCATTGGTGTCAGCTACATAAGAAGGTTGAGGAGATGCCAATTTTTGCTTTCTTCTTCTTCTCTTTTTCACAAATTCTCCATCAGATACTGTAGGGGGTGGCTGAGGAGTTGGTGGAGGTGGTAGAGATGTTTCAATAGGAGAGGGCTGAGGCAGCATTGGTGGGGTTTCTCTAGCTAGAACAAGATTTTTGGGTGGCCTTCCTCTTCTCCTCTTAAGGATGATTGGAAGCTCACCAGGTGGGAAAACCATTACGACATTTCGGCCATTGTTTTTCATCTTTAGTAGGGAGGTGGGACCAGGGCCTGTACCTCCAATCAGTTCTCCTCCTTCGACACTGAGAGTGCTACTGAAAGAAGATACTTTATAGCTTGTTTTATTTCTTCTTCCCATTGGCATGGGGATTCTGGCGATTCGCACCACCATCTTGCGTATACCCCTGCGTTTGGGTTTTTGTGGTGGGCCCTGCTCCTCACTTACATCCACTGCAGTAGTTTTCTGATTAAGAGAAGGAAGAGGAAATATTGAGTTTTGTTCATGAGTTCGATATGCTCTAGGCTCCTCTGGTGTTCGGTGGTAAGGAGGCATCACAAATGCACGAGAAAGACTTTCAGATGCTCGAGGTCTTCCAGGTCGTCTTCTCCGGCCTCTGCCAGGTCTATCTCCTCTGCGGCCTCTGAGACCAAACCTGTGGCCTCCACGAGTGGAAAAAGGGGTACGTCTGAGAGTTTCTGATGTAGGAGAAAAGAGAGGTAGCATCCAGGGCATTTCTTCCATTCTTGGCTCTGCCATAACTTCCCTTTCTTTATATTTCTCTAACCTTTTTCTACACTGCTCTACCCTATTCTCATCATCTGATGACTCCACTTCATCCTCATTCTCTGTCCTTTCTTCGTCTTTAACACTTAAATTTCTTTCCTGATTTGCATGTACGTTACCCTGTTCCCCTTCCGGTTTTGCCTCCTCCTTGTTTTCATTTATTATTTTTACTCTTAATTCATCTTCCTGCTCATCTGATGACTCTTCAGGTTTGCCATCAACCTGATCCTCACTTGACTCCTCTTCCTGTTTATTTTCTTCCAGTTCTTCACCTGACGATTCCTCTGCCTGTTTTTGCTCTCTTTGCTCTTGCCTAAACTCCTCTGTCTGGTTAATTGGCTCCTGTTCTTCACAAGATTCCTCTTCCCGTGTATTTTCTTCTTGCTCTTCCCCAGATTCCTCAATTTCTTGCCTATCATAGCCCTGCTCATCTCCTGATGATTCATCCTTGTTTTCATTTTCGTGTTCTGTCAGCTTTTGATTTTCACTGTCCTCCCAATTTTGGTTGCCTAACTCTTCCTGTTCCCTCTCCTGCATATTCTCAGTTGGTTGTGGCTCCATCCAGGCAAGGGCCGCTAACTCTCTAAGAACATTTGAGCTGGCAGATTCACTTGAGTCTGGGTTGGGCGATACAGGACTTGACTCCTTGGTATCAACAGTTTCTGAAGGCTTTTCTTCTGGACTGCGAAGCCCACATGCAATGCTCTGAGAAGAAAAGAAGCTGTACTGTAATCCTGGCTCTACATCCTCATTTTCTGATGGAGGGCTAACAACATGAGTATAATCAAGACGAACACCACTGGATCGTAGGTCATTGGAAAGTTGGCTAAGGTCCTTCATAATATCCATCAAACGTACAACTGGCTGCAAATTAACACGACCATTGCCACATTTGCTTTTAAGAAGAGCAATGATTCCATCAACACCCAATTTTGTGGTTCCTGCAGGTGAACGACAGAAGGATTTGTTTGAACGGCCACAAGAATTCTGGGATCGGCTATCTTCTCCTTGGTGTTCAAGCTGGATAGATGTGGAATCTGAAAGAAAAACCCAGATTAATACCAGTTATCAGTATGGTTCATGCCTAAAGTTTTTTTTAAATGAAGAATATGTCATATGCTTTACATCAGGCATCCTCAAACTGCAGCCCTCCAGCTGTTGGGAAACTACAACTCCCATCATTCCCACTGTTATATATTATATAAATGCATGATGGGAGATGTAGTTTCCCAACAGCTGGAGGGCCGCAGTTTGAGGATGCCTGCTTTACATGATTATAGCTTGTTCCTACAACTGAAAGAAATAACACCTGGAAATGAACTACGGAATATAATCCAGAAACAAAAACACCAACTTTTCAAACTGCCCGTCTTTGAACAAGAAAATAGCATTATCTAACTATTGGTCATCTCCATCTTTGGCTAGCACATCTGAAACAGGTAGGACTTTGGTTTGTCTACATTGGAGAAAAAGCCAACAGACAGGGAAGTATTTTATCAGCAGGAAGCTATCTTCAGGCCAAAAACAAAGCAAAAACAGTCCCATCCTTTTGCCAAAACATTTTTCATGCACTTTTGATTTAAGACTTTGCCATAATACATATGACATCCTAATAATATCCTAATCTATCATTACTAATGCTAGGTAAATCAAATAAAAAATATATTTATGATTTGGATGATGCAAATGTACTTACTTTCTTGCCTGTCTTGCTTCGAACTTCTCCCACTGTACTTGTGGTCTCTGTGGAAATATTAATTTTATTTAAATTAATTAAAAATTAGAACAAAGTCTTACCCAAACAACTAGAGAAATATATACAAGAAATAATGAGATTTAAGAGAACTATAAAAACTTACAAAGATTGCTCACTTAACTCATTTTCTTTGTTTAGCTAGCTGCCACATGATCAATGGTCAGACTTGTGGAAAGTCTGTGAGAACCTGTCACATAGATTAGCTTGTGCTGCCCTCAGCAAGGGGGGCATTGTGTCAGACCTGCTGTTTCCAGTGCTGTGTCCCTTATTCTGTAAAATACTGTAGATGAGTATTTAATGCTCAAATCTGCAGTTTTCAGCCAGAAAAGGGTCATTTTTTTCCATAACCCACCCATCTGAGGCTAGTCCCGCCCACCTCAACTAATAAACCTATTACTTTGAACAGGTAGAAACATGTGAAAGACTGCCAGGTGGGTGGGGCTAGCCTTTGGTGGGTGGATCTAACACCTGCTCATGAATAAGATGTGAGGGTTAAATGCTCTGAAACTACAGCATCTTATAGAATAAGGGACACAGCACTGGAAAAAGCAGGTCTGACACTAGCTTGTGTTGCCCTCAGCAAGGGGAGCATAATCTACAGGTTCCCTTTAAGCAGTCTTACACATTTAAAACGGAAGTCAACGTGCCACCATGAAATACATGGAGCTATGTGGAGTCCTCAATAGCAAAAGCCAATTTACGATGTGGCTCGCCACTCTGTCCAATAGAAAGCTCCTAAAAGCAATAGGTAGTGTTGCAGTTTCTTCCTAACCCTACGTACATATCAATTCAAGAAACATTCCAATAACTTTCTGCTGTTTAGCATATCAAAAAATGACAAATTGAAAATGAAGACCATTACATTGATTTGAGTCTACTGGCATCATCTTAGGTGGTTTGCTAACAAAAGACCCAAAAACTACTAGAGGTTGGAAGGCCACTATAATCATGTGTGACAAACAGCATGTAAACACACCCCACTGGAGGCATTTTTGGGTTTTTATATTAAATATAACAAGGCACCATGTGTCACTGGCCATTTTTGAACAGCATACTGCAGTATAAAGCAGTACAACTTACAGCATATTTATGTACAGATGATATGCAAACAATTTTCATGACATTTATGCTCACCTTGAACGAGGGTGTCTACAGACTAGAGTCACTCTGCGACCCCTCTCGGTCTCCTTTGAATGTGGGGGGCGCTTTTCGGCAGGAGTATCTCCATTTTCCAGGCTAGGAGGGACAAGGCCAGCATCATTGACATCTGTAACACAAATAAAAATATCACATTGATGCTACTTCAGGTCTGGTTGGGCTTTTGCTAGCCTTTGGTCATAAAGCACAGTGCAAGCAGAATCTGTACGTTCATGCAAAGAAATCCACTGTAATCTAGCAGGGTCTGAAGTCACTATTTGCATTTACCATACCTCTCTCATTCAAACTCTTCTCTGACAACCTTTAGACTTGTACAGTGCTTTCGTGTCCCTCTCCATTTTTTGTTCCAGATTCTCCCTCCCTTTCCTCCCCCTATTTCCTCTACATTTCTCTCCCCTGCTGTCTCTCTGCTCCTGCCTCTCTCCTCCTTTCCTTCTTTCCTGTTATCTGTATCTCAGTATCCAGCAGAGTGGTGTATATATAATGTGTCTCTCTTCTCCACATACTGACACAAGTCCTCACCTCAGGGCTGCATGCTCTCCCCCTCTTTTCTTCAACTTAATCCCATGATCTCCTCACGCCTCTCCTCAAGGCTTCATGCTTTCTCCCTGCCTCCTCTGCTTTCTCATTTATAACTCACCTTAGCCTACAAGACATATAAACCTCTCTGGATGCCTAGTCATTCTTCCTAACACGTCTGGTTTTTGGTATCTGACAATGCATTCCACAAACCATTCTACTGAATTATACCCTCTCTGGTTGCAGGCACTACTCCAATGCCAATCTCTCCTATGTGCCGCTATCGTGGTTGTGCAGAGGGAAGATTATGTGCGCATGTCTGCACCTGTGGCCTCAGAGCACCTATCTATTTAAGGGTTTCTTTGCCTCTGCAAAACCAGTGCATTTACAAACAATATGCACAAAATCAGAAGCATTACTATCTAAATTCTATGCATTCTCAGCACAGTTTTATCCCTATAGAAGATAGAGTACGATCATCCACCCCACCAAAAACTATGATCTATGTAGCATGGCGGCACACAAACACAATGATTTAATGCAGTACAGCATTGCTAAGGTTTAAAGTAAATTCACAGTCTTGAAATCTTCAGTATACAGTGTACAAAATATTAGGTACAACACCGATCAAACAGCACCACAGAAAAAGAGGTTAAAAAGACTACAGAACCACAGTTAAGGATTTACTAAAAATAGAACTGTCAGGAATGACCACAAATCCTCTATGTTCCCCATGGAATAACAATTCTGGAGCCTCTTCTCTGATATCTCTATGTTGTGCTGTTCCTTTATTACTTCTAGAACTGTATTACTGAATCTGTCAAATGGGTGTTACCAATTAGGGTGTGTCCCTGCACAGTATGATATTGCTCAATCAGAGCTAGGCGAGTCAGTGTGTGCAGGGATCCACCCCAATTGATGGCTGGAATAGTAAGGCTAGGTTCACACGGCTGATTTTGGGACGGATTTTAGTCCTTATTGCGCGCCGTACTGCGCGCAAATACGACTGAGATCCGTCACAGTCATTACGGTAATCCACAGTTCTCATAGAGAACTATGGATTCCGTCTTCTCTCCCCGCTCGCGAAATACGGCACGCGGGGAGAAAGTGACATGTCAATTATTTATGGCGTATACGCATCGTGGATAATGAATGTCTATGGGGCCAGCGAGCTATATATTTCCCATAAATATATGGGACAAGTGAAAGGTGAGGAGGATACTGAATAATCAACACTCCTGTTACAAGTTAGGGTAGACCTATCAAACCTGTGCCGAGAACACCAAGGTAAATAAATGAGCAGAAAGCATATGTAAAGTGAGACTATATAGCTGGCAGACCAATCGCGGGCTATGAAGGTCAACTGATGTCAGTCTGGACAGACTGTAAATAGGATCTGCTGATGATACCATGTAAGAAGTCACTGTTTTACTGAGCTAGTGGTGCCAAACTTTGCAGTTTGACCTCCAAGCCATAACTGCTTGTAGGACAAACACCACTAAGTGGCCATGTACAATCCACAAAGGTTAGGATAGAAGGAACTAAAACTAAATGCCAACGATAGAACCCTTTTAAAAAATAGTCCTATACGGCAAACGTGCCCTGAGCAAAATGAATGGACCTTGAACGTTCATTTCGTTTCTCGTCATATACCTATATAGTCAGACATCAGGAAGTGAGCTTGTGTCACAGCTGAGTGTGCGTGGGGGGAGGGTAGAGGGCAGACAGATGGTGCAGTGATAAGAGGAGGGAGCAGGCATTGGATTCCAGGCACAGGACTAATTATAGCTGCCCTCCTCCCAGAATGCTTTGAGGCAGAAAGCACTCAGCCAGGGAACCACATCCTGGCAAAGCATTCCCTTTCCAGCCAGAAAGCCCTGCAGACCTTGGCATTTTGACCAACCTCTTTCTTGCCTGAGAGCAGCATGTGACAGCATAACCCTTTCTGCTCCAGTGAAAGATTTGTCAACCCCTCTGCCCGAAATGAAACCCTCAACCTGATATGGGCGACCAACTCCTCCACTATACCTAGCCAAATCTGGAGGACTAATCTAACAATTGTGTTTACTAATAAACTTTTCCCTTATAATTAACAAATACACTGTAGTACTGTGGCAATATTGGTGCTACAATATCTGTAGGCTCTCACTATGCTGGGTACACATAGGCCTGTAATATGGTGCGGATACAGGCCTATTGTTGGTCTGCTCCAGCTTTTTTGCCCAACACGTGAGCAGATCCCTTTAGAGATCTATTTTCCAGGTATTAGACGTCTTCTGCAGAAGTCACTGAAACTGGTCTCCCAAGTCAGACATGAGGAACCCAGTGGCCCCTGCTCCTCATCCATTCGACATGAATATTGATATTTTTAGCAGCACCCACACTAGTTATTGGGAAGTGATCGCCTCAGAGCCCAATGCAGAAAAATCTGTTCTTCCCAGCAGATGTCTCTCTTTACTTCTTTTCCCCACTACAAAGACCTGCACACTAACTCCTTCCTTCCCTCCCTTTCTCCTGTCTGTCCTGTCTCCTCTGTCTCTCTCATCCTTTATTTATCTGCTTCCTCCTGTGTGCACAGATTAGCTGCTCCCCGCTGGATCCAGGATCTGTCAGACAGGCAGATAAAATACACAGCTACAAACAGAGAGGGGGTGTGCAGATACTCAGCATCATTATACAGCTCAGCGTGTGCATTTTCTGTACAGATACTCAGTGCCACTCTCTGTTCTAACAGGATGCCGCTGTACCGGGCGTTACATGTGGTAGGGCAGAGGGAGCAGGAGCATGTTGCCTGGATACCGAATGTGGAAGTGGGTCATGCAGCAGTGGGGACACGGTGACATCCGAACGGGGAGTGCTCACCATTAACCCATGGAGTGCCAGGGACCAACGCGGAGCACCGGCCACAAACACATTTGCAGGAATAGGAAGAATTGCAGCAAAATAGGACAAAAACAGCCAACTTCTACACAGGCAAAAAGTTGGAGAAAAACTCCAAAACAGGCACATCGGACCGCTCTAGTCGATGCATGGCTCACTTCCTGATCTACAGGATCAAAGCAGCCACTATACATAGTGTTTCCCTGTTATCCCAGCCAATCGCTTCCATCCAAATATGGACGACCTACCACTTATCTAAAAATTAGATCAAAATGGTCAGTGAAACACACACATATTATATATATATATATATATATATATATATATATATATATATATATATATACACACACACATACATACACACACTCTAAAGGGTCATACAGTCAGGCACACCTACATACAGGGCTGCCATCAGTCATCTATTAACCGTTTCAGGGCCCCATACTGCCAAATCAAAATGGGACCCCCACCCATTAATTATTCCTATTTTTTAACATATCATTGGGCCCCTTTTGATTAGGGCCCCTGACAGAAGTACTGCCCAGACTGCCCTATTGGCACCCCTGCCTACATACAATCACATCTCGCTCTTCAGCAGGCTTGGCGCGCTAACATCACAATTATCAGACAAGTGTTGGGTAATACATAATGAGCCTCCACTATAACTGAGCGCAAACGTTCTAAAAAGGTGTTGCAGGTACCTTCAGAGGTTCCATAAAGGACCCCCACCTGTAATCTGGTCACTACATCATACTGGGGGGGTTGTTATGTACAGTATAAGGTGTGGACAGCATCTATTCGAGACCATTGATTTGCCTTCCCAATTCTAGTGCAGCGAAGTGAATTTTTTTTTCTTCTTCAGACATTGTACATCTCTAGAGCCATTATGTGTGCTGGAAGCTTTTATTCCAAGCTGTCTCTGGCTGGAAGGTGACAAGGTCACATTATCCCCAGAGCTGACAGTGACATCATATGACAGGGGAGGGGTGTTGCTTTTTTACTTCCAAGGTGCTGGTTACCATAGGTACAGAGCTCAGCAAGGAAAGTGTTACTACATGGCTGTGCACTGCAGGGTGCTCTGATGCAAAGCTCCACAGCTCTGCCAGGCAGGAGAGAGACTGCAATGAGCCAGCTGACAGGAAAGGGTTACACATTGCCACACTGCAGTGAATGGTCTCTCACAGTCTGACCTCTCTCAGTATAATCAGTTCAGTGATTCGGACTCTGACGGCTAGAGATGGCTATGCTGCTGGAGCTTTCTAAATAGAGAGCAGATGGGCCCCAGTATAGCTGACTTGGCCAGTGCTAGCTGATCCAGAGAACAAAGCCATGAAAGCGCATTTCTCAAAACAGACTTTTATAGCATTTTAACGGCTAAAGTGGTCATCTTAATCACAAGCCACCGTGGCATTTACATAGCCCACAAACTTTGTGTTCTGCAACCACACAGCAGGAGACTACACCTTGCATGCAACAATCGCACACACGTCCATTTATTACACATGCACAAACCTCAATATAGCACGAGCTATTCAAAGAGCGCAGCTCGCAATCACAGACATGAGTACCTGTCTTAGTGGGAGCTTCATCTACCCAGACACATACCCAAGGGCCAATTTTAGATGGAGCCAACTGATGTTTTAGGAGAGTGGGAGGAAACCAAAGATCCCAGAGAAATCCAATGAGTATACCAAGAAAAACTACATGCAGATGTTGCGTGGACCCCTGTGATTAATTATTTAGACACACAAGTGCAGGCTTGTTTTGAGATATTTAAAGACATCTATCCCTACAAAAGAAATGCTAGGCTTTTGGGCTATATTCACACAGGCACATTTAGCCGCGTATTTGCGCTCTAATACGGGCGAGAAGCGCGCCGAAATTACGGTAATACAAATCTCTCATAGAGAACTATGGATTACGCCTCCTCTCCCCGATCGTATTGTACGTGCGACGAATATGAATGTCTATGGGGCCGGCCCCTCCCACACCCCGTGCAGCGGGAGTACGCACTGATCGGCACGACTCCCAAACACCCGGTGTAATTGCGGGGAGGACTGTATGTGCCACAATTACGCCGTGTGAACATAGCCTTAGGGTATGTTCACCCACCGGGTCGGGTCCGTGTCGACATAAGCTTTTAGATGCCTGTTTGGATCAGTCTGTCGGACCCTAAACGGACTCACACACGCATCTAATAAAAGCAATGTGATTTTACATTGCTTTTAATATGAAACAAGTGATCGCTGATGCTCGTTTCATTGCGTCTTTTGGATCCGTTCCAAGAATTGACATGTCAATTCTTGCTCCGAAAGACGCAGCAGGAGCCCTATTTAAAAAACTATTGGGTGTGATCCTGCTGCAGCCAAAATGCATCCAAGCAAGCAGCTGCGTGTTTGATACGTGTTGGATCCGTTTAGGATCCGATCGCTGATGCGATTTTTGGATCCAACAACGCTGTGTGAACAAGCCCTTAGGAATATAAGACAGGATTGGTAACTTGGCTTTCATAGAACACTGCAGCCGTCTACACTACGTGTTTCCTCAAATCAGTCCATGTCCCCATGAAGCATGACAACCTAATTTCCTCCAGACATGGGCAGATGCCAGGATTAACTTCTTATGAGGGATATATGCTGCATTGTGTTTGGAAGGTATCAGGAAACTTATGCTGCCACAAACAGAACACACAAATTTCAGGCACATGATGCCTGGATCTAAATCATACTTGCTCATGTTACACTTTCAGGACAGGTACATATCCTTCATTGCTAAAACACACACAAAAAAAAAAAAATGCTCTTCACAGAAACCTGAAAAATCATTGCGGTTCACACCGTCTAAGCCGTGGCTTACTTTTAGAAACGTCTACACAAACCCGGCGGCCATGTTGTTAAAAAACCCGTAGCAGATAGGGCTCACTCTCATGTGTATTAGGCTGGAGCTTCCTCTGTGGCATTGCAGACAACTGCGTGCGTACATTAGTAATGCTACATGGATGAGCCTCAGCTTGTACAAATGAATCATACATTTTCACATAGGGATCAATTACTTCAAAATGATGTGTGCTTAAGTCTCATCCTGCAAGCCATCTTTCTAGCATGTGCTGATGACGAAGAATACTCACACACCATTGCATTGAGATGAGCACTTAAAAAAAAAAAAAAGAATTTGACTAAAAATAATCCTAGCCATTTGTATCTACTTTATTCAAAGTCATGGTACTATAGTGACCCACCAGGGACATTGGCACAATGGGTCATGAAACCAAATTATAGCAGAAATTTAAAAATGTGCTTAAAGGGCTTGCAAGGCAATTAAATGGATTTGACTACCAATCCCAAAGATCGATCTACAGAATGGGTAATAGACTTGTCTGTTGGGGTTCTTCCCGCAATACTAGAAGAGTGGTCTTGAGCGCTCTATTCCATCTCACCTTCATGGCTCAGTGAATGGACTGCTTGTCTTGTCTTATTCAAACTCTGAACAAATTCCTGTGACTACCATAGAGTTTGAATAGAGGCAGCCCTCAAAATAAGGGCTGCTTCACATCTGCATACTGGTTTCCATTCAGAACCTCTGTCGCAGAGATCTGAGCGGACCCATTTAACGATGGACAAGCCAAGCGTCTGAAGGACCACATTGTCTACAATGGGGTCTGTTGGGTTTCTATCATGGTGCCCATTTTAATGGAATAGTGCAGCACGCTGCTCTATTTTTTCTGTCATTTTTGATGGAATCTGAGACGAAGGCTTCGAAAGGAAGCTCGGACGCAGATGTGAACTAGCCTTAAGGACTACAAACCTGAAACTTGAGACCCCTGTTCTTAGCGATTGGGTTTGAACAGCAGTACTGCCAGAAATCAAATATTTATCACCTGTTCTGTGGACCAGGAGAGATTTTAATTCAATAACAAAATCAATGAAGGTTCGAATGAACTAACTGGAAGCAGAGATCCTGAAAAGAATAAGGTATTAATGCAGAGAGTATATTAGAAAATGAATCACCTTTATTTCCTTAAAGGGGTTTCGCCACAATCTCATTTCATACCTCCTGCCTCCAGCTCTTCAGCTCTGTGTGCTCAGAAGGGGGGCATGTGGGATTTTTTTGAATTCCATATCATGTGACCCAGCAGGATGACATCACCAGGCCCTTTCCTCTCTGTAGTCAAAGAAAGGGCTGTTTATGCGTAGAACCATAGGTAGCTACATTGTAGCTCAAAGGTAAAACTTTTGCCTCCAGGCACAAGGGTCCTCAGTTCAAATCCCTGCAGGAACCAAACCTGTGTTTTTTTTTTCTCTTTATCAATGCACAGACCTCAATGAGGTTTCTTTTTTTATTTTATTTGCACTGTTTGACTAATTACTAAGAAGAACAAAGGACAGGAATAGAGTGACAGCACCTGGGGATTGAACACTCAGCAGCTGCCTGAGAGGAGAGGTGAGGTGATGTCTGAGCATGTCTGACCAGGACTGAGGACATCTCAACCCTAGTCATATCTCCAGGAGACGAACTGTAAACAATGGATCACTAAAGGACCAGCTAAAACAAAAACGGTGCAGAATTTTTAATAATGATGAATGGTGAAAATGTTTATTATTTGATTTACAAACTTCCCACGTCAATTTTACTTCGTGGCAAAACCCCTTTAAGCACACACCTTTTTAACAGCCATGTACATTATTTGACATTCTATAAAGTTATTTTACTAGATCTTGTCTATTTTCAGACTGTATCATGGGTTTCAAAAAGTGACATGCACTGCACTATTTTTAGGAATATATGAAGCGTCATAAATCCCCTACAGTACTTACTGTCTGTTATACATGTGGGATCTAGTAATGTCTAGTAGCATTGACACAGTGCCACGTAAACCACTGAAAACCCAACAGTTGTTGGCCTATTGCAGAATTACCTGCATCCCGCCCAGTCTGTCTTCTGAATGTTGCTTATGTGACACCTATCACACTACAATTTCCATGATGCTTCCAGACAAGTTACTATGCATTTGCCACTTTACAATAATTGCAAAGAACCTTTCAAATCTCAAGTGGACACACAAATAGCAGGACAGCCTTGAATTTAAATGGGTGCCTTACTGTATGTCCACATTCTGAATGTTGATGGAAACTGTTCTGTATATTCTTTTCAAGCAATTCAATATTCCATTCAGGCATATCCTAATATATTCTGAAATTGACATCAAATCAAAGTTACACTTGAATCTTATGTAATATGTTACTTAGGGATGTGAAACACTGCACATTAATATTAAACCACTTAACTACTGCCAGCATGTATTTACAGCAAGCGGTCAGCGACTGGATTATCTGTTCTCTATGTAGAAGTAATCAGGATACTGCAGTGCCACATCCTATCTATGCACTGGTCATCACTACAGCTTGATGCTAAGGTAGTTTCAGATACAGGTGTGCTACTCTTGAAAATATAAAGAACAAAAGACCAGAAAGGGAAAATTTAGAACCACCACGACTGGGCCATAGAAAATGGACACCCAGTTGGTAACCACTTTAGAGAAATATCTGTGGATTGTTCATGTGTCCAGGGCTGGACTCAAAACCCAGGGTGTCTGTGCCAGAGTGGTGCTGTGGCACTTTTCTGGTCGACAGGGTACAGCAGGGTGCTCTTAAAAAGGGAACGCTAACTCTGGCCACTTTGTACTTCCTGCCCCTCTCCTTGATCTGAATCCAGGGGACAGTGCCCCTTCCTGACCGCAACAAACGTCATTTTGCATAAAAGCCACTATTTATTCATTTAGCTGTAGAAGGCCCAATTCACACTGGAGCTGAATCTAGACCTTACATGATGGCCACCAACAGCATCCACCAGACCCCATCGACTACAAGGGGGTCCATCAATTTAATGGCAAAAATAGCACTGCACGCTGCGCTTTTAGTCCGGCATTTCTGATGTAATGTATTATGGAGGCTACAAACAGAACTTCTAATACAGATGGGGAGCAGCAGTTACAGTCAATAAGAGGGGGAAGTAGGGTAGCGTGCAGGCCGAGAGACAAGTTCACTCTGCCACGGATCTTGGACAAAGATCAGTGGCGGATGAGATATTTTCATTCCTAACAAGAGCACCTGTATTGACTTGTAATACAGTTGATCCGTAGACCGATTCTGCTCCTAGAGGAAGATCTCTCCTGCATAGTTCTGCGACAGAAAATCACCACCAAGGCTTAGCAAACTTGCCTAGACCATGTGAAATCTTCCCATTAACTCCTTCACTGTTCTGAAGCACCAAGAAGTTACACTAGGCCATCGGGGATCTGTCCATTAACCCATTTCCTACACAAGACGACCAGAGACATACCCCACTAATGCCTTCACTACCTTAGGCCACCACTGAGCTACCTGTTACCACCATTTCCTTAACCTAGACGACCAAGGCTATGCCCTGATAACTAGTCACTGCCCCAGATCACCATGGATTAGCTTCTTTTTTTTTTAAACTTCCTAGATTCGGGAAGATTTCAATTGTTATCCCCTTCTTGCTGTGGACCACCAGATATTTGCACATAGCACACCTGGTTTACGGTAAGATTTTCAGCAGACTCAGTATTTAGAATTTGCTGAAAATCCAACTATAACCAGTGCTGTGTAGACCGCAATAGAAAATCCATGCTGTGGTCTATACAGCACGGATTTTCTACTGTGGGTTTTCTGAACCGCTGGGCATTTGGTGGAAGATTGAAAATTGAACATGTTCTATCTTCTGCCGGATTCCTGCAGTCTCAGTGTACCGGGAGAGTGGGAAATCAAAAACT
The DNA here is from genome assembly GCA_025379985.1 of Phyllomedusa bahiana. Taxonomy (NCBI): domain Eukaryota; kingdom Metazoa; phylum Chordata; class Amphibia; order Anura; family Hylidae; genus Phyllomedusa; species Phyllomedusa bahiana. The sequence goes on from JAODAL010012795.1 coordinate 43,230, forward strand.
GTCAGCGTTTTTTAGCGCAAACCTCCCCCCAAAATGTGCAGTGTGGCGAAGTTAGAATACAGTCGGATTTCCAACGGTATTTCAACTATGCTGTGTAGACCCAGCCTAAACATCTTTCCTGCTCTAGACCATCAGGGATGTTCAACACTAATTCTCCACTAACTAAAAGTCCTAGACTTACTAGGCATATGACAATTAGAGGTTGTACAGGATTGATATTGCAGCTCAGCTCTGTTGTCATGGATAGGGCTGAGTTGCAATAGCACCTTCAATGTGGAAACCAAGGTGAAGTGTAGTGCTGTTAATGGAATAAAGGCGCCATGTTTTTCTAATGCTGCAAAATCCCTTTACTTTCCAGACCACCAAAGACTGCAATTGTGGTAAAGTATTTTCTCAATTCTTCAATCTGAAAAGCATACCCTTTGTAGAACTAGAGCTACTCTGCTTACTTTGTGAGGATAACATCCCTGCCTAAAACAGAACTATAAATACTGGTTCTGGCTGACAAAATAGTAATGCAAAAAAATGCATTCAATCTGCACAGTATAAGAGATGCCTTAGGTACAAAGGTAGGAGTGCCGATTTCTAGTCACCTCCTTTTACAGATCTATGAACAAATTACACAGTTGCAATGACATTAGTAGTTCTGCTCACACACCTCAGGATACCCATATATGTCAGAGTTCACAAAAATGGCGAATTTGAACAAAAATAACTGAGTGAAATTTAACACTTTATCTGACCTTTGACACATCATTGTCTAGAATAAAATTGTGTTTCAAAATTTCCGTCACACTGTCACTATTCAAGAAGTTATCCCTTTCAATATTATGGGGAGGGGGAAAATTCTTCAAAATGTACCTAAAAAGATTGGATGTATTTAGCTTGGTATATGTTATCATATGTGGCCATCATGAACTGTAATCGACCATTTGTATCAAAATGGCTGTACTGACGAAATGATGGTTTACCGGACAATTGTTGTTCAGTCATCAACCTGTCTTTATCTAATCTGTATGGCTGCTTTTAATTTTAAAACCTTCCAACCACTCCTTCACCAGCTCTCCAATAAAAAATAAAAATAAAAAAATAAAAATAGTACTTACCTCTCCACCGCTGTTTTAGTGCTGCCCAGAGCTCCAATTTCCCTCACTGATGACAATGACACGGCATCACAGTGACTGGTTGCAGTTTCATGTGAGCCATCAAAGTTACCCCATTGGTAAGGGATCAACAGGGGATACCAGAGCAAAGGCAGCGCTGGAACAGCAGTGATAGGAGGGGTAAATACTGGTTAATTTTTTTTTTTTTTTTTCTTTTAGCACAGTGGGAAGCAGTAGAGAAGTTCTGAAAAATATTGGGAACCCTTTAAAAACTCTATTCCAGTTACATTTTAAAGGGTACTTCCATAACAACTCCTGGGTCGCAGAAGCACACTCCCTCGGGTATAATCAGAACTCCCTTAGAGTAGAATAGAGAGCTGTACAAGCACATACACTCCATTCTCTGCTGCCAGCATCAAGTTGGCTGCAACACTGAAGTAAAACAATTAGAATACCCCTTTAATGGGGGTTTTCAAGCCTTTAATAAAAACCCTACTACCTCCTATTCTGCTAAAATAGAAAATTAATCCATACCTGTCTCATCATCAACATTCCAGCGCTGCAAGAGCTCCAGTGTTCCCCTCCGGTCACTCACTGATGTCACCTTCATGGACCACGTGATGCTGCAACCAATCTGCATGTATAGCATCTCACCAAAGGAGTCAATGACTGGCTGCAGTGTCAGTAAATACTGGTTATTTCTTTTTTATTGCAGAACTGTTGGAGGGTTGAAGAATAAACCCTTTAACTCCAAACAAGCGTGGTATCCCACATTCTGATAGGTCAAAAAATGGACACAAATGTTGTATTTGCAGCCGACTTTAGACAAAAAAAAAAAAATAAGATGAAAAACATGTAAAGGGAATAGGGAACAGACTACATACTCACAATTTTGTAAACATTGTATTATATCTTTTCATGGGACAGCACTGAAAATATGACCCTGATACAGTATAAAGAAGTCAGTTCACAGCTTGTGTAACAATACAATTTTGGTGTGCTCTCAAAATAGCTTTACACACAGCCATCCATGTCTAAACCATTGGCAACAAAAGTGTGTACACCCCTAAGAGAAAATGGACAAACTGTGCCCAATTTGCAATTTTCCCTCTCCGGTGTCATCAGTGTTACAAAGTTTCAGGTGTAAATGGGGAGCAGGTATGTTAAATTTCATGTTATCACTGTCACACCATCTCATATTGGTCACTGTAAGTTCAACAATACATGGAAATCCCTAAAGAAGCATTTATGCTATCATACAAGAAAAAAATCTTTGAGATTCTTAGTTCACACGTTATGATAAAAAAATGTTTAAGCCACCCACAGCTTACAACGTGATCTCAAGGTGGGTGGTCCTACGCTATCTTTACCTCTCAATAGCGCCAAATTCAGACTTCTCATTGGGTCAACCGACCTGCATTATCCAGAGAGAAAAAAAACAAACACCAACCTTGCAAGCTGCACTGATCTAACAGCCTGTGAAAGTGGTAATGGTATGCATGTATGTGTGTACACACATATATATATATATATATATATATATATATATATATATATATATATATATTATATATATATATATATATATATATATATATATATATATATATAAATATACACACACATACACACCACACACACATACATACATATACATGCACACCATTACCACTTTCACAGGCTGTTATATCAGTGCAGCTTGCAAGGTTGGTGTTTTTTTATTTTTCTTTCTGGATAATGGAGGTCGGTTGACCCAATGAGAAGTCTGAATATGGCTCTATTGAGAGGTAAAGATCGCGTAGGACCACCCGCCTTGAGATCACGTTGTAAAACGGGGTGGCTTAAACATTTTTTGATCAAAACGTGTGAACTAAGAATCTCAGTTTTTTTCATGTATGGAAGTTCAACATGGCACCTCATGACAAAGAACTCTGAGAATCTGAAAAAGGAAATGTTGCTCTACATAAAGATGGGCTAGGCTATAAAAAGATGGCCACCGTGCTGCAGCTCAGTTTCAGGGTGTTGGCAAAGACCATGCAGGGGTTTAACAAGACAGGTTCAATTCAGAATAGGCCTTGCCATGACGACCAAAGAAGTCAAGTGCACGCTCAGCATCATATACAGAGATTGTCTTTTCAAAATAGACATCCGAGTGCTGCCAGCGTTGCTGCAGAGGTCAAAGGGGTAGAGTGTCAGTCTGTCAGCATTCAAACCATATAGCGCACGGTCTGCATGGCTGTCATCCCAGAAGAAAGCTTCTTCTAAAAATTATGCACAAGAAAGCCTGCAAACAGTTTGCTGAAGACAAGCAGAATAAGGACATGGGTTACTGGAACCATGTCCTGTGGTCTGATGAGACCAAGATAAACGTATTTGGTTCCGATGGTGTCAAGCGTGTGTGGTGGCAAACAGGTGAGGAGTACAAGGACAAGTGTGTCTTGCCCACAATCAAGTGTGGTGGTGGGAACATCATTGTCCGGAGCTGCATGAGTACTGCCGGGTGTGGGGAGCTACAGTTCATTGTGGGAACCACAAATGCCAACAAGTACCGTGACCTACTGAAGCAGAGCATGATTTTCTCACAGAAACTGGGCTGTTGTGCAGTTTGTCAACATAGTGTCCCCATACACACCTCCAAGAATACCACTGCCTTGCTAAATAAAATGAGGGTAAAAGTACTGAACTAGTCAAGCATGTCTCCAAACCTAAACTCTATTGGGCATCCTCAAACGGAAGGTAGAGGAGCACAAGGTCTCCATCACTAACCAGTCCAGTGATGTCATCATGGAGGAGTGGAAGAGGATCCCAGTGACAACCTGTGAAGCTCCAGTGAACTCCATGCTCAAGAGAGTTAAGGCAGTGCTGGAAAATAATGGTGGCCACACAAAATATTGACACTTTGGGCACAATTTGCCCATTTTTACTTAGGGGTGTCCTCATTTTTGTTGCCAGCTATTTAGACATTGATGGCTGTGTGTTGAGTTATTTTGCATTTATATAACATTTACATTGTTATATAAGCTGTACACTGACTACTTTACATTGTATCAAAGTGTCATATCTTCAATGTTATCCCACGAAAAGATATAGTTACAAAAATGTGAGGGGTGTATTTACTTTGTGAGATACTGTATACGTGTGTGTGTATAGATATATATCTCAACATACACACGAGGTTCGTAGCTATTTTGTGATACATACTAAGTGTGTGTATGTATATACACACAAGCACAATTTGTGGGAAAGACACCAGATTGCCCCAGGACGCCCTCCTGCTTTTTAGGGTTAGGGCAGAGCACACTCTATAAACGAATCGCTCATGCTGATCATTTCTGTTCCCACAGTTGTTACTCAACAGGCACATGAGAGGCATATGAGGGACACATACAACCCCCAGGCTTCTAGTTGGGAACCAATGTTCTGTTCACACTACATTTGTGGGCTGAATCACAAAGATAGTTACTTTTCCCAGAAAAAGCTAACTGTATCACAACATATGAAGCAAGGAGTTCAAAAGTTCTCTGTTGGCTAAATGTGTAAATGTAGTGTTAAAAAAAAAGCGTAAAACAATGTGCTTCTGGCAACTAACAACTTCATATAGATACTGTTTCTTGATAGCACTGAAAAGCATTTTATATCACACACAGTTATGAAGGCAAATAAATGAAGACGTGCATAAAGTTTTTTGTGTGCATATTAGCTGCATGCAATTTTTAGATTTTCTCTGCTTTTTATTCAGAGCTACAAATCAAATCTAACTACAACAGAGCTTAGCTTCTCTCCCTCGATCAGATCTTCATCTCAGATAAGGCAACATAACCCGACAGGTTCCCTTTAAACTAATACACACTGAAGACCCAATCAAATCTATAATTTCCTATTTGGTCCGTAAACGTTTAATAGTGACGCAAACACAAAATTAACTAGACAAATGTATCACAATTTAGCAATAGAGGGCCAGAAAGAATATAATAGACTCCTCATGACTATGTTTGGTCTGTTTTACATTGGCATATGTTTTAGTTGTTGGATAGAAAAGCACACACTACTATGATATTCTATCTCCCAATTAAAGCGTTTTGCTGTGAACAGATCAAATGCAGTCACAAAAACACCAAACAGGCGCTTCAATACAAGTTATCTAATAATTTATAACATTTCTATCTTACCAAGCATTTATTACTGCACCATCTGCCTTGGTACAAAAAAAGAAATGGTTTCTACTGGTTGTCCATCAGGCTGTGGCAACTAAATGAGGACATCGTACAGGACCTATAGGTAACTTATAAAAAGCCTATGACTCTGAGATATTTAGTATAGCAGATTTCTGATTAAGTGTATTTGAACAGTAAAAGTCTGAAATACCCTAAAGCTCGAAATCAGACTGTCAAATGTATTGATTAATTAAAGCCTGATGATCCAGAAGAACATTGGAGGGAAGTAATTCCCTACCTATACAACATATATTCACACTCAAACTTCCAGTTATCCTAGGTGCATGTAATGGCAATGTATCTCATTGGTAGTTTGATGAGAAGCTGTGAAAAAGAACAAAGAAAAGAAATGTAAGTTATTGTACCCAACAGGAAATGATCCAGTTATAGGGGAAAATGACAAGCAACAGTCAGTCATGGAGTCCAACAACTATTCCCATTACACACGCTTGGGTTAAAATTTTCAACAATATAGATTGTAAGCCTTCGCGGGCAGGGTCCTCTCTCCCTCTGTACCTGTTGTTAGTCACATATTGTCACTGTTATAACTGTTTGACCTATGTTATGTATGTAACCCCCTGAATGTACAGCGCCATGGAATCAATGGCGCTCTAAAATAAATAATAATAAATGCAAGGTATAGCAATGTGTTAAATTTTTGTTGCATAGGTCTCCCTGTAAGCTTCTTGCCAGTCTACAGGTATTCAAATTTTGTTTTTGTTTTAGAACTTTTCACAAAAAAAAACAAGGGTGCATCACACGGCAGTATGAAAATACCTGATTAAAGAATCCGGCCGGTATTTTGACATCTTTTTCCATGGTTTTGGGGGACGGTTTCTGTCTGTGGTTTGTGGATTCGCCTGTCCCCATCAACCACAGACATGTTCTGCCCGAAAACCGGGCGGAAGAATGAATACGTTCTAAGATTTTAGGAACGCCGGCGGTGTAAAAAAATGTCCGGCAGAAAATCCATTCAGTGTGGACTGCTTAACAGATTTTCTATTAAAAGTCTATCAGGTTGGGTGACCGTGTTTACAGGGGGTTTTCAAATCCGAAAATTGTCTGTAAATCCGCCTGAAAATCCTGCCGTGGGGATGGGGCGTAAGGGTATGTTCACACAGCTGATTTGCAGCGCCCGTAAGTGTGGATTTTGGTGGTGGAGTTGACAGCGATTTTCAGTCTTCTACATACAATAACTGGAGGCGACGATTCAGCACAGAATACGCCTCAAGAACCGACATATCGTTTTTTAGCGGTGAATATTTTCAGTACTGAAAAATCCACACTAGATTAAAAAAAAAAAAAAAAAAAAAAAAAAAAAACAGCGTTGAGTGCACGACAATGCAGATTTTAAAAAGGCATGGAATTGATGATACAGCGGTGCCAATGAATAAAAAATATCGCCTTTATTGTGGATCCATAAAAAACAAAGCAACCCGTGATGACATAACAGACACTAGAAACCCTAGAACGCCAACGCGTTTCAGGTGGATAAACCACCCTTAATCATGGCAGATTTTAACCCTGAAACAATAAGAGAAGGCTTGCAGTCATTAGATGCTGATTCTGAGGAAGATTTGGGGTCCAAATCTGTTGTGTGAACATACCCTATATGTAACAAAAAAGCATGTTTTCATCTTTGTGAGTAATAAAAGGGATTGCTTCCAACAATACTGAATGGCTCAACACTTGGAAATAGTTAGTGACCAGCAGTAACATGTATGGCTGTTGCCGTCTAGAGCCGTTGGCACTATATGTGCAAGCACCCAGCCTGGGGGGGGGGGGGGGGAGAGACTTAAGTCCTTCTCCCCGGTCTGAATTCTGTGGGCCTATAGAAGTAGAAAAAGCAGTAAAATTTACTAAGCAAAACTGGTCAGTAACAAATTCAGAGATGACCAGCTCCAGGACAGTTATAACCAAATGGACAAACTGCCACCGGAATATGTCCAACCTCGTCTTTAGGACGACCAGAAACATGCACATTATTTTAACCTTCACTACTTAACTGCAGGTCTTGGCTACAGCTACCGTGTTTTTTCCTTAAGATCCTCAAATTGTAACTGGTGGAAAATGACAAGTAACAATCAGTCATGGAGTTTGATTTTACATATATTCACCAGTAACTATTCCCATTACACATCTCACAACACAGATGACAGTAAAGTGCAAGGTAAAGCAATGTGTTTAATGTCTGTTGCATAGGATTTCCTGTAGTAAGGTTCTTGCTAGTTTGCAGGCAACAGTTCCAAAAACCTCATTCTCCTACTCGCTGCATACTTTCACCCTACTGGGTAATCACAAAAAGATGTCATTTGACTGATACACAATGTCCTAGACCACATGTTACAATAGACCCCACATCACAGAATCCGGAAACCAACTCAATTTCTTAGTCTTCAGGCAGTTGTACCCATGATTATTCACTTGTGTGTGAAATAAGATTTCCAGAAATGTGACATGTATGGTCATAGACCTTTTTCAAATGCCAGGTTACTCATTGTGTACTATGTTTAACCGGAGTACCCCAAAAGAAATCAACCTTAAAAGGGAACCTGTCAGGTGGATTATGATACCTTATCTGAGAGCATTCTATCACAACGGGAGAGTAATTGAACTCTGTGATAGAAATTCAGCATTATATATTAGAAATTTATATAAGTAAAAAGCAGAGAAAATCTTAAAAGTGAATGAAAAGTACAACTGACCCGTCCACATGCATTGAGCGACAGTTTGTTCTATACACACACTGATATAGGGAAAGCTGTCAATCACTAAGTGGGCGTTGTAAGCAGGACACTTATTGTCTCTTAAGGAGTCCGGTCACGATTTTATCTGCTTTTTACTCAGAAACCCTGCTCCAAATCATGTAAATCTACATATTACGTCTCTGCTTCTCTCCCTCAATCATATCCTGCTCTCAAAGGGTAAGTTCACACGGCATAAGTGCAGGGCGTAAATTCCGCCGGGACTTCGGGAGCTCACGCCGCGGAGTCGGGGGTCGGCACCCCGCTGGCCCCATAGACATTCATTACTAGCGGTACGTATTCACCGCTAGTAATTGACATGTCACTTAGCAACCCGCGAGTCGTATTGTACGCCCGGGGAGAGGAGGCGTAATCCATAGTTCTCTATGAGAACTATGAATTACCGTAATGATTGGGGCATATTTCACGCGTACTAGAGCTCAGTACGTTGCAAAATACGCACCGAAATGTGCCCCATTTTAACCCGTGTGAACATAGCCAAAGAGGGTAACAAACCACCTGACAGGTTCCCTTTAATTCCTGCAGATGGTGCTCCATTATGGTGTCTTCACACGTGGGCTTTCCTAGATCAAGAAAAAAGCAACTACACTTTAAATATTTCAGCTTGTAATAACGTGTTTTTAATGTCTTTATGGTAATTTTGTACACATCACTAAGGGCAAATCCCACTAACCCATGACAAAATGGCATCAAAACACCATGTACCACAATGAATAGACTGCAAAAAACATGAAAAATGCCACAGAAAACATTTTTCACACAACCTGTGGGTGACACCTGCCTTGGATATCTAACTGCAACAGCAAACACGCCACCACAGAGCACAAGTCTAGGACTACTACCTATTAGTAATAAGTCCATTGTTTTTTCCTAGCAGCAAATTATCTGCATGCTCTATACTGCATACATGCATCCTTCTGTTAATGCACTGCCTCCAATCTAAACCATATTGACAAGAAGGGGGGGGCTCTCCAAGAACCTCTCCATACAGTGTGTACAAGCCTGGGGTATGGCCAGATGTCAACCTATTTTTTTTTAGTTCAACAAAACCAATTGCAAAAAGCAACTAAACTCTTATGTCATCGCACCAAATGGTACACGAATCAGGATCCCCACTTCTAGCTACACTTGACCTCATTATGAAGAGGCACAGCATACGAATGTATTCGGTAAGGTTCATTTCAGTGACTTACCCGACACATGCTAGCACATTGAAGTTTGGAAATATGGCCTACTGACCAGAGCTGGGACAAGGTATTCTGGTGCCCTAGGCAAATAAGGCATGTAGCCCCCCCACTCCTCCCCCGCCAATGTAAAATTCAGCCCACTCCATACCTATTCCCCCCCCCCCTTCTGCCTAGGATGAAGTAGAGCCCTATGTGGTTGCCTACCCAGTGTCCCGGCCCTGCTACTGACGGACCAGTGATTGTTTTGGCAGTGTAAAATAAATTATCAGTCCTAATCAAATTCCTATATCTCTCCAGAACTTTTTGATTCCAATATGCTGGTTAACTTATTTTAGGCCTATTCAGACATATGCTCTTACAGCACAATAGAGGCAGAAAGCATAAGGTGTGAGCAGGCAGGGGAAAACAAAACTTTTCGTAGCGGTTTTTTTTTCTACCACCAAACTGGATACTGAATTTTTCCCAAATATTCCTAATCAGGATTGGATTTGACAAAGCACTGTGTCTTCCAGGACAAACTGGAAGATAAAAATCTCAGCCTGCTGCCTCCACAATGGGGGTCTCATCTATGTATGGTATATATATATATATATATATATATATATCTCATTACCATACAAAGTACTATATGGAACAACCCCATGTATAGTTGCCAGTAAAGACTTATGAGTAAAACAATATTGTACATCACAAAAATCAGATGGTTTGAAATGCGTCAGACCTGTATATATAATATATTGGTATATAAAAAATTTTATATATTTATATATATATGGTATAATATATATATTAAATTAAATGGTATAAAAATTATTATATGGTTATATATGTATTAATATATATTATGTATATATATTATATATTTTTGGTAATATATATAATGGTTATATTTTAAATTATATTGGGTATATTAATATATATAGATATATGAAAATATATAATATTTAATATATGGTATATATATATAATCCTTTTTGGAGCCCATTACCTGTTTTTAAAAGGGACAAATAATGATTAAGAAATGTTAATCTTTGTGCTGGAACCTCCATGAAGTTTTTACTACAACTAATGTTTATACACTCTGCTACATAAAATTTACCAGCCCAAAGACAGAAACAAACTTCTATTTAACAATAGGAAGGAAAAATTATAATGCCTCATACATCCAAAGCTTTCCGATTTGACTTACTGGCCTGACATGAACTGACTGTTTTGTGGTCACAACCTAAATAATTTACCACCATATGAATAAGACCGCTATTCACACCAGATAACGGACCTGTGACAGCTCCTGACATGTCTGTTTTAGTAAATACTTTGTAAAACATCATCTGCTCTTAGGCCACACTCACATTGAGTTTTGTGCCCGTTTGTAGTCCTGTGAAAAGTTTATCCTGGCTGACAACATAGTGGGGCCCACCCATGCTTTGGTGTCTGAAGCACAAAGCATACTTGTTAGGTAAACGGTGCAAAACATGGTCCAATGTGGACTACGTTTGCCCAATGGTGTTGTGTAACCTTGTGCTGTTCCTCTGTTCTTTACAGAAATGTATTGGGGTGCTTTCACACAGTGCGGTTTTTGTTTCGTTTTTTTGTGTAGGAAGACAACAATTAATGCTATACATTGTAGCACAAAAAACGCATCAAAACCGCACCATGTGAAAGCACCCTTACTGAAACTGTCATATGGGTGTTACCAATCTGGGGTGTGTCCTTGCACACAGACTGTCAGCACTGATAGGACAAAGCCTGACTGCACAAGGACACACCCCGCAATTGGTAACACCCAGTTGACAGAACGGTAACTAAACTGGAGTAATAAAATGGGCACTATGCAACAAAGATGTTGTATACTTCATGGGAGATACTAGTATTTACTAAAACAGATGTGTCCGAAACAACCACAACCCCTCTTTAAGAGCACATAACATGCGACAGCAATCTTGTCGTCCTGAACGTGTACAGTCTGAGGGGTTATGTTGCTCATGCTAATCAGTCAAATTCTACCTTTCACTTTTCCATTGCAGATTAGAGAATAAGTCATCCTCTTGGTTGTGATAGGCAATAAGAACTTTATCTGCACTAGATTTTTATTGAAGGCCCCAAGTATCAACTATTGCCTGGGTGGACATGCTGCACCTTATTAAAGGATGATGGTGGCAAGTATGCTTCAGATACTAAAATGAACTTTCTTGGTGAGAACACGTGTTTATACTGACATCTTTATAAAACTTACACATGGAAATATTTGCAACTTCTTCGGGCTAGGAAGCCTGTGTGACAGCACTATCACATCGTAACGGTACGGCAATTATTTGTAGCAAATATTAGAAATGGAGACTAATAAAACGTTGCAGCTGCACAGTCACATCTCCTTAAAGGGATTTTTACAAGACCTTAAAATCTCCCCTACATAACCTACTGTGTTTAAATAGATCATTAAACTATACTTAACGTCTTCCATCACCACCGTTCCAGCGCTGCCAGACCTTTAGGCTATGTTCACACGATGTACTGCGGCACCTACAGTACGCGCCGCAGTACATCGTGTGTTTAAGGAGCTCACGCTAATACGCCCGTACTCATGTGGTGTGGGATGCCTCATTGACATTCATTACTCGCGGTGTGTGTTCGACGCAAGTGACTGACATGTCACTTATCTCTCCCGCGCGTACAATACGAGTGTACGAGTGGGAAGAGGAGGTGTAATCCAAAGTTCTCTATGAGAACTATGGATTACCATAATTTCGGCGCACATCTCGCCCGTATTAGAGCACAAATATGCGGCTAAATGCGAGCAAAAATTACCCCATGTGAACATATCCTTAGTGTTCCCTCTGGTCCCTCACTGATGACATCACGTTCATGGATCACATGATGCTGTAACTGATGTGCTCATATGATGTACATGTAATATTATGTGATCCATGAACGTGATGTCATCAGTGAGGGACCAGAGGGAACACTAAGGCCTCGTTCACACGGCTTATTTGGGCGCGGATTGGAGCCGTACTATGCGCCGTATTTGCGCTGCAGTACGGCGCCAATCCGTCCCAGTAACTACGGTAATCCACTGCTCTCATAGAGAACTATGGATTCCGTCTCTTCTCCCTGCTCGGCGAATCCGCTGCGCGGGGAGAAAGTGACATGCACATTATCTACGGCGTGTACACGCCGTAGATAATGACAGTCTATGGGGTTGGCGAGATGCTGGCCCCCCCCGCCTCACTGCCCCATAATTGCGGGGTGAAATCCGTCCCCGCAATTATGCCGGCAATAAGCTGTCTGAACCGGGCGGTGGTGACGGAAGAGCCAAGTATGGGTACATTTTCATTTTAACAGGGAGGTTTTGTAAAGTCTTGGAAAACCCCTTTAAAGAACATATGTCCAAGGTGGAGCCAATTTGTTTTTACTAAATAGGACGTATTTAACGTGCAAGGTTTTTTTTGCCATCTTTTGACTCTTGTTTGAAAACCACCAACAACAAGGAAATGACACTAACTGGCGATAAGACTACCACTGCGTGCAAATCTTGTGGTTTAGCACTAAGGGAGTAAAGGTAGCATTCTCTCAAGGGGTGAGGGGGATGAAGTTTCCAGAGTCGTGTCAGTTTTTCTGCGTGCATATAACTATTCCTTGCCCCCTGTAGCAAAGTAAGCTTATCTTCCCAGTATAAATGTAACACTATGCAGCATAACATGAGCATTATCTTTGCACTGGGATAAGGAACATAAAACGTATAATGAAGCTGAGTAATGTGCTCAGTACCGGTATATACTGCACCAAGAATACGGGCCTCCCTCCAGGCATGGTGCTGAAGGTTATTCTAATGGATGTTGGATCTGAAACAGATCCAGGGACATCTGTTCCACCCTGTAATTATGGAGAGCCAAGAGGGAGAGAGACAGAGGGAAAGAGATTAGGAGGCAGGAAGATAAGGCCAAGGAGAGAGGGAGGAGAGAGGAGAATGCCCTCGGCCATACAGCCACAGAACACATACCTCACACATTTTACAGCTGGAAAATACCATCATTGTCCCTGCAGAATTCCTGCCCCACCTGCAATATGTCCCCCCTTCTCCTTGTCAGAAGTCTCCCAACAATCGCACATTATAAATTCCGCACAGTATCTCACCTGGCAGCGCCGCACACCTCTACAGCATGCCAGGTAGAATTACAGTACCACAACCAGGTCGCTTCCCTTCTTTTATCTGCTAGATTGGGAAAGTATTTTGTGTATGGAGACTTTGGAAAGCTGGTCATGGAAGGGCTAAACAAGCCTCTGTAATCTCACACCCTGCTTGTTCTTCTGCCCTAACACCACATGGCCGTACTCCACCCCCCCCTCCTAATCCGGCCTGGAGCAGAAGAGGGCAGAGCTGGGATTCCAGGCCTCCAGCCCTGGGGAGAGGGGGGAGCGGAGAGGATACTGTCTTCTCAAACATATGTGTAGCAATGTCCAGAGAGAGGAAGGGAGGGAGGGGAGACACAGAAAAGGCGTAGATCGGGAAAGGGGACTTATAGGACAAAATAAATTGGAAAACATGAATAGGCGGCGAGCGCAAAAGTGACGGGAGACAGAAAAAAAGTATAAAGAAGGCTAGAAAAGATTAAAAAAAAAGAAAAAAAAAAGACACTGGATGAAATAAAACTTGGAAGAGATTAAAGAAGGGTGAAAGAAATAAGTGAGAAGATGAAAAACAGGGGAGCTTGGGGGTGGAATTCAAGACACAGACAGGAGAGAATAAACAGAGCGAAGGGGGGGTGGCGGAGAGGTTTGGGGAAGGGGGGAGTGTGTGAGAGGAAGCGCAGAGGGAGGGAGACAGATCCGCCAAGACATTATCACCTCTTTCCAACATCTGAGACAGACCAGGAATAACCACACAGGCACACAGGAGGGAAGCAGGGAGGAGGGGAGAAAGGCGCTGACACACTACACAGATCTATGTGGCGCGGCATGGGTTATACTGCAGTGCTTGCTAAAGCACTATGGCCAGGAAGGGTCATGCTGCAAGGCTCCCAATGGGGATTTAAATTCCACACCATATGCCCTTAGTGATCTTACTGGGGGCTGGGGAGGGTTAAGCCAAGTAAACATGCACAGGCGATAAGACTGTTACCAAGGCCAGTAGAGGGAAAAAGGACAGTCCAGTTGCCTGGTAAGTAATGACCAGCTGAAAGCTAGGCTATTTCAGGAGCAATTAAAGCTTGCTGTACATCCAGAGATGCGTCAAGGTGGAAGCTAGCAGGAGGGCCACACTGCGACATGGCCACCACATCCGGGCTTATTCTGTCACAAAAACCTAAATACTGTGTCAAGTATGGGATACTTACCCCTGAAGAAACTAGATCACTGCTCCACTCTGCATCCCATTCAAGTCTATGGGGTTTCCACAAATAATTTGACTTTTTTTTTTTTTTTTTTTACAATAATGGCCCTGTTTTATAATTTTGGAATGGACAATGGCTCTTTTTAATTACTAACCACGCTTTTTGATTTCAAAAGAGAAGCAGCTGCCTGAATAAATAGCATGCTACTCATTTCCACAGATGTGACATGGAAAGGGCAAGAATTAGCTCCACAGCACCACAAACTGCACGTCCACGGCAAAACGCCAAGGGTCAGTGCAAGGTTTATTCTGCAGAAATACAGGCCTGATTTGAATCCGTCATGTAAGCATATCCTAAACATGTGCACTAGGCTGTATGTGCAAGTATACTTCAGTGGGGAGAGGGGAATAAGCTGCTGCCAGACACCTCTGGCAGGGGCTTTGCTCCCATAGGAACAAAGGATCTGGCATGTTGAAAGCCATTTGTTGTCAGGGGACAGTTGGCAGGCCACGTGAGACCAAATGAATGGGGAAGGTAAGCAGGGCGCCCTGATCTAATATTTGTTCTCTGTAAGATTTCTACAGATGGAGATACCAAGATCAAGGTGTTCATTTCCAGGTTCAATGTCCTTCCAGGGCTTTGTGTACACTTTTTTCCCTGTTCTAGTATGGTTAGCAGTCTCACATGATAAAGCCCCACACACCTGATGCATTTGTATTCTATAATTTAAAGGGGTTGTCTCGCTACAAGGATTGCTTTTTATGTTTATGATCTTGCAAAAAAAAATCACTTAGCAATATGTGTCCATTAACTATTATGAGCTGCATCAGCTCCTCAAGTTGCTATAGCTACAGACCTGTTCGATCTCTTCTGATAGGCTGCCAGCTCTGGTCGCTATAGCTACAGACCTGTTCAATGTCTCCTGATAGGCTGCCAGCTCTGGTCGTTATAGCTACAGTCCTGTTTGATGTCTCCTTATAGGCTGCTAGCTCTGGTCGCTATAGCTACAATCCTGTTTGATGTCTCCTTATAGGCTGCTAGCTCTGGTCGCTATAGCTACAATCCTGGTTGATGTCCCTCAAGGCCAGTCTGTCACTAAGTACAATCCTGTTTGATGTCTCCTTAATAGGCTGACTAGCCTGGTCCTAAGCTACAATCAGTTTATGCTCCTTATAGGCTGACTCGTCACATAGCTACTATCCTGTTAGATGACTCCTTATAGCTGCTACTCTGTCGCTATAGCACAATCCGTTTGATCTCCTTATAGGCTGTAGCTCTGTCATATAGTACAATCCTGTTTGAAGTTCTTAGGCTGCATCTGTCGCTATTGCTACACACCTGGTTCCTACAGTTTCGTCACTGCAGGCCATATAGCAGTAAACATGCCGAGAATTCAAAAATGAAACCGAAAACAGGATGAGGAAGAAAATTAATGTGTGAGCCAACCTTTTAAGGGTTTCCACACGTGCGAGTTATAATGTAGTTTATATGATTAAATGCCCTTGGAAAAGACAAATGGACAACTACTAGACAGATAAATCCGTTTAATGAACAAGGTCGATTCCTTAATGAAAGTATACAGGTGCCAGCATTACAGGCAAAAAAGGATAGGGTAGTAGGCACGGTGAAACCTCTCTAGCCCGTCACTGGCCTAATGAGAGACATGGGTTAGCCGAGTTGAAGTGGTGTATACTGGAAAGGGTTACTGGTGAACCCGCAGGGATCACTAGCCCCTAAAGGCATCAACGAAAACTTTGGTTTGAAGGTGTTTTTGTAGCGTCCGTAGTGGTTTTTATTGTTATTGTTTTTATTGTTGTGCCTGCTTTCCTTTATAAGGAACGCCTACACTGGTGTGCGCATGCTTGAGAAAGAGGCAACATTGTCTCGAAACGTCGCTATCTGAGGTGCGCCCAGCCCGGGCTCCTGGCGTATCTCTCAGGAAACCCTGTCGGGATCAAGGCCGTGATGGTCTATGGACATAGCAACTGAATGGCGACCTGCCGCAACTAAACTTAAGTATCTTATAACGATTGTTTTCATGACTGCATAAACGCCAAGGAGAGCGGACATATGTATGCTTTTAAAGATTAACAAAATATATGTGTTTTATGGGACGGCCGGATTGTTAATTTGTTGTACCAAACCCTTTAAGCCAATTTATCCTTAACGTTTGGTCAGTATTTCACATTTGTATGCCAAAACAAGGAGTAGGACCTCCAGAGAGAAATGGTAGCTGCACTTTTCTATGGGTGCACACCAGGTTTTGGCTTGCAAATACTAATGCAAAACACTGACCAAACTACTGCCGTATAAACATACCCTTCAACTGGGTTCACCAGGTGCAGCCACAAGGCAATAGGATAGGGTGTGGCAGAGAACCCTGCACCTCAGCCACCCAATCTATCACAAATTGCAGAAAGGACAGGTGAAGCACACACCTATATTGGTGCACAGCAGCCCAAGATGCTGTCACAACTGCAAGGTGTCATCGGAGACTCAGTATCTCTTACATAGTGTCAGCCACTTTTCAGTAGATGTATCTTATGTACCCCAAGGTAGTACTCCTATAATCAAATAAAAACTTTTTTTTTTTTTTTTAATGGCTTCATGTCTGAAGGGGACTAAAACTCTTGATATAGTAAGTCAGGCACAGGTAAATTCATATCAACATGGTCGGTGAGTGTATACAAAGATAAAACAAAACATATACAGAGTGGACTAGCAAATGTGCTGAACATGAATGAGTGACCTCATCTCCCATAGCAACCGCAGCTTTCATTTTCTAAAATGTAGTAAAAAAAAAAAATTGCAATGGAGACCGGGGATGACAACCAGGTATTGTATTTGATTAGGTTTTTAGATCAAGCGCCCTAAACACACAATTAGAAACAATGTGTTGTAGGTTTCCCTCACAGACCCCAGGAAACAGCATCGACCTCTGAGAACAATGAAGTAGTGGGTAAATAAGAAAAAAAATTCCAGGGAATTCAACACAGCGGGTATGGCAGTATTCTGTAACATAGCGCTCCTGAAAAAATTAAACTAGCTACTTAAAAAAACCTGGACTTGCCTGGATTTCACTTTCAGGCGCAGGTAATGCTAAAAGATATATTAAAGGGGTTGTCTCACTACATTGATTCATCTTATCCAAGTCCTGTTTTCTTGGTTTTACTTTGAATTCAGGGGCGTATCTACTGGTTTCCACTAGACTGCAATAGAAGCCAGGTCTGTAGCTATAGCAACCTGAGGAGCTGATGCAGCCCATACAAGAGGGGATATCTAGGAATAGGTAGGTCACTGTTAATTGACATATATTGCAAAGTGACTTGTTTTTGCAAGATCTTTAACATAAAAAGAAATCCTTGTAGTGAGACAACCCCTTTAAGAGGTATATATCTTTTAAAAGATTTGGGGCATCTTGTGCTGGGGCGGTTCTTATTCAGATGAAAAACAAAGGAAGGCTGCAGGGTTATTACACACACATGCAACATGCATAGTGTTGTACTGTCGCTGTGTGTTTATTACCGGTTACCCTTTGTAGTTCTACTCAGTCCAGCAATAACAGGCATGCAGGATTCCATGTAGGTGACAGACTACAGTTCCCATCATGCATTGCTGCCGATACCTATTTCAGGCAGTTCTCCTTTATTCCCTCTAGTCCTAAAGTCTCCACCCTCTTGTACAATTTAGAAAGTGTTTCCTCAGTGCTGACCCTTTCACAATAGTTACGCAATTACAGCCTCTGTTTTAAACCCGCACTGGAACAAAGCATGCTTGACCAGCAAACTAAAGTTAACTGCAGGTCATAAGCTTAGGCAACAACCTTTAAAGGGAACCTGTCACATAGTTTATGTCCCCCTTGCTGAGGACAAGCCAGCGTCAGACATGCTGTTTCCAACACTGTGTTCCTTATTTTGTAAGATGCTGGAGTTTTAGAGCATTTAATGCTCAAATTCTGGTTTTTAGCCAGAAAAGTCATGAAAAGAGTTAGGTTAATCAGCTGTGAGGTGGGTGGAGCATGAATTAAACTATTACTTTGAACAGGTAGAAACGTGAATACCTGTCATGTGGGTGGAATAAGCTGGACTCTTCTGGCTGCAAACTACCAGATTTGAGCATCAAATGCTCTAAAACTCCAGCATCTTACAGAATAAGGGGCACAGCGCTGGAAACAGCAGGTCAACACTTGCCTGTGCTGCCCTCAGCAAGGGGGGCATAACCTATGTGACAGGTTCCCTTTAAATACTATAAAACTACAGCCTCTTAAAGAATAAGGGACACAGCGCTGGAAACAGCATGTCGACACTTGCCTGTGCTGCCCTCAGCAAGGGGGGCACAACCTATGTGACAGGTTCCCTTTACCATTTACAGGCTCAGAATAGGATATTTAAAGGACTAGGTCAGGAAACTATGGGAAATATGTAACTACTATGTATAAGGGATTTTTACTATGTACCACAGGCTTGCAAAACAAGTCAAGTTTTGTATTATGGAATACCCCTTTAAGATCAGAGAATTAAACACCAGTGTTAGTGGACTTCCCAATAATTTTGCCCATGCTACACAGATGCAAATGCACATAGTTCTCCCCAGCAAGTTACAAAAATCCAAGTGCCAAAGGTTAACATTTGGGCACACAGTGGAACCAGGCAGGCCTATATGTTGTGGAAGT
>JAODAL010012795.1:67500-93945 GCA_025379985.1 Phyllomedusa bahiana
TAGAACAAGCAGTCAATGGACAGGGGAGAAAAAAATGAAATCTATATAATAAAAAAACACACAAGACAAGGGAGACTGGGAGAGAAACAAATGCATCATAGAGCAAGCACAGGAGAGAAAAGCTGAGTGCAATGAAATCAAAAGGAGAAAAGTGCAGAGAGAGCACAAAGAGGAAAAGAGCAAGAAAAGCAAAATGAAGCGAGGGAGACAGCAGAGGGGAGAGGACAGAGCAAAATGAAGGAAAGGGGTGGGAGTGAGGGGAAAAAGTGCAGACGCCACAGAGTGGAAACCAAAAGGAAGGGAGGAAGGGAAAAAAAAAAAACCTTCAGAGAAAGAAGCCAAGGAGTGTGAACAGCAGAAATGAGACAGAGGGGAGCGAGCTGGCGATGCAAGCAGAGAGAATGAGCGTGAAAAGCATGCGAGAAAAAAATAGCTCAGCAAAGGTGTGGGAGACATGGCCAGAGAGAGAAGAGGAGGAGGAGGAGGGGGTGGAAAGTAGGGGAGATCAGGAAGCACACAAGTCAGGAAAGTGGGAGTCAGGCTGCACACTGCTGGGGTACCCATTAATAAGAGGCAGAGAGATAGGAAAAAAAAAAAAAAAAAGAGCTGGAAAGGATGCATTAAAAAGGCAGAAGCAAGGGAGGGAGGGGGCCACAGAAAGAGGAGTTAGAGAGGCAGCAGTTAGCAGCAGGCAGGGGACCTGGCAGTGCCAGCCCTCAGCATGTAACACAGAGCACAGATGGGGGGAGAGAGAGAGAGGAGAGGAGACAGGAACAGCATGTTGTTCAATCTCCTTTCAGCGTCCAAATCCTACTCCCCCCCTCCTCCTCCTCTCCTCACTCTCTCTCGCTCCCTCTCTCCCCGGCTGCAGGGCTGGAATTTTCCACTGGTTTTTTGCACATCCCTCAGCCTCCAGGAATGCGGCTGGCTACTTCTCCCTCCATGCACAACCAAGGGAGAGGAGGCCAGGACACCAGCGGCTGTAGGGGGGTGGAGGAGAGGAGGTGGTAGGACACAGCTGGCCAGCCCCCTAAAAGGGAGGCTCTGACTGTGCAACACATGTGCTCTCCTCAACCAACCCCCATAAATAGCCTCATAGCATGCAGGCACAAATGACTTGGGACCTGAGGAACACACTGAACTTATAAATCCATGGCTGGGTTATTTGACAATACCATACAAAGAAAACGACACAATTTACTGAATATTGCCATCAGATCCTGCCATCATGTATGTAATGCGATACAGAGATCGCAAGTAGAACCTATGCACTGAGGGCACCAAATAGGAATCCAGTATGTGCTAGTTCAAACCCCATGTGTGTGACCACAGGGATAGGTACTCTCTAGGACGTCATATTCAAGTTTCTAGGTGACCCTCTGCCTTCACTTGTATGACAAGAGCCTGTAGATATGTCACAGGATATCCTTGTACGCTCTCGTGGGCAGGGTCCGCTCTCCTTCAGTGTTAAATAGTGTTATTGTAAGTGCCTAGTATTATTTACCTGACCCCCTTGGCTTGTACAGCACCCTGGAATTAATGGCACTCTAAAAAAATAAAGTGCTGCAGAATATGTTGGTGCTATATAACTAAAGATTATGATTAGAGTCCTATATTTTTAATGACATTTGACAGGAGACCTTGTTTGTGGTCTCTTTGCTTGTATCACCTTTGCTTTTATTGATTACTGTTTTTTTTTTTTTTTTTTTAACATAACAAATAAGACATAGCCCCTGCCACAGCGCCGGTATGGTTAACACATTGCAAATATAAAGGGAAACTACCGTATGAAAACATAGTAAAGTATTTAGAAAGTCTGGATCAAGTCAGTTAACTTAAAGAAGACCCACCAGCTCGACAGGTCTAACTTAAAGGGGTTGTCTCAGTACAAGGATTGCTTATTATGTTAAAGAGCTCACAAAAACAAGTCACTGTGTAATATATGTCCATTAGCAGTGTCCTACCTGTTCCTAGATATCCCCTCTTGTATGGGCTGCATCAGCTCCTCAGGTCGCTATAGCTACAGACCTGTTTGATCTCTCATGATAGGCAGCCAGCACTGGTTGCTATAGCTACAGACCTGGCTTCTACTGCAGCCTAGTGGAAGCCAGTAAACACGCCCCTGAAATCAAAATGAAACCAAGAAAACAGGACTGTGGCAAGATGAATCAATGTAGTGAGACGACCCCTTTAATCAAAACTTGGTTTCTTACAACTCTGGGTTGTGTCTTTCCTCTAACTCCTCCTAGAAGTGTATGAATAAACTGACAACTGGGTGTACCAGTTAAAGATGTATCCCTACATACCGGCACTGTGGCTGAAGGTATGTCATTATTTTAGTGCACCATTAATTCCAGGGAGCTGTACAAGCCAAGGGGTTAAGATATGTAATATTAGACAACTGCAAAAACCACTAACACTGAAGGAGAGAGCACCCTGCCCGCGAGGACTTACAAGGCCATCCCCTTTGATAAGGAGCATAGGAACTCCAAGTTGTCAATTTAAAGTGGTGTTCCCACAAAGCCACTTCCTGCTAACTGGTTCTACGAGCCAACTGTGTTAGAGAAAGAGGAGGTCCACGCTTGCGCAGCTCTCTCCCATTAGTGATTCGACGAGCTAAGTGTGTTCCAGAACGAGGGTCACGCTTGTGCAGCTCTCTCCCATACCTAGTTCCACAAGCCAAATGTGTTACAGAACGAGGAGGGCAACGCTTATGCGGCTCTCTCCCATTCATGGTTCTACAAGCCAACTGTGTTAGAGAACAAGGAGGGCCACACTTGCGCAGCTTTCTCCCATTCATGATTCTACAAGCCAAGTGTGTTCCAGAACAAGGGCCACTCTTGCACAGCTCTCTCCCATACCTGGTTCCACAAGCCAACTGGGATACAGAATGAGGGCCACTCTTGCACAGCTCTCTCCCATACCTGGTTCCACAAGCCAACTGGGATACAGAATGAGGGCCACTCTTGCACAGCTCTCTCCCATACCTGGTTCCACAAGCCAACTGGGATACAGAATGAGGGCCACTCTTGTGCAGCTCTCTGCCAATCATGATTCTTTGAGCCAACAGGGATACAGAACGAGAAGACCACGCTTGCACAGCTCTCTCCCACTCATGATCCTACGAAGCAATTGTGTTACAGAGCAAGGAGGACCACACTTGGTCAGCTTTCTCCATACCTTATTCCACAAGTCAACTGTCTTACAGAACAAGGATGACCACACTTGCTCATCTCTCTCCCACTCATGGTTCTACGAGCCGACTGTGCAGCTCTCTTCCATTCATGGTCCTACAAGCCAACTGTTACAGAACGAGGAGGACCATGCTTGGGCAGTTCTTTCCCATTCATGTCTATGAGAGTTTCAAATATAGCCAAGCACACTCACTGGCCTATATTGAGAATTCCCATGGAAATGAAGGGGGAGGAGGACCATAAGCTCCTACCTCTTATTCTGTCACACCGTTGGCACTTGCTAGCATGAGCATCCCTTTAATCATAAGCATTTAGGAGGAACCAAACACAGAATTATGAGAAAAGATGCCCCAGAATAATGTCATGGAGAAAGTACATATTTACTATCATCTTAAAGGTTATGATCGCATATTTTGCCCCTATTAGCAAAGACAAAAACAGGTTATCAGCTCATCGTGTAACCAGATGAAAGCAGTCCTGCCGGTATGATCCTGATGCACTGAAGAAAGGCAACCGCTGCTATTGCCTGGCACCGCCACAATCGATCCTATGTACTTGTTTCAGCATCAGAAATAGGTCAATAGGGCACCAGCATATAAAACGTTACTTTTTATTGAGTCACATTAAAAAAAAAAAAGTATACAGCCATGGACTGAGGTATACATTGCAATACAATAACGCTGCTGGGCTTTACGCGTTTCGATGTGAACGCCTTACTAGAAGCCAGCAGCGTTATTCTATTGCAATGTATACCTCAGTCCATGGCTGTATAATTTTTAATATGACTCGATAACTCACGTTTTATCTTATACGCTGGTGCCCTATTGACCCATTTATGATGTTGGAAACAAGTACATAGGACTTTTTGCTCCTATGTTTGACATATATGTGGGGAAAATCTCCCAACAACTTTGCGGAACTTAAAACCCCTGATGTATGGAACTATATGCTACACAGTTGCACAGTCTTCCATTTTGGAGAAAAAGCATACCACTTGCATTGCATTTGTAAAGAGGCCAAGTATTGAGTAGTGGAACGGTTTTTCACCATACATATGCCAAATGGACGCTCTCTGTCATTCAACTGGTCAATAAGTGCGTATGGTTACATTTGGTATGTGCAAGGGAGCATTCCCCAGCACAAACAAAGGCAAAAACTGACGTGAAGAGGATCCTACAAGTAGATATAAATAGTACAATGATGCTGCAAAAAGTTAAAAACTATTGTACATCCAGCATCCAATGGAGAATGCCATGACTGTCTTCCTGATGGATATGTCCCAGAAATAACAAAAGGATTTAATTTTTTTTTGTAAGTGACCTGACAAAGTGACAATATCTACTTGTTATTAGGATCCACTGAACCTAATCACAAACTGTTCACCTGCCATGGCACCCAATAATAGGCTGTAATCTGAACATAAACCAGGCAGTAAGTGTTCAGTTTCTCTGCAGTGCCTCCACAGGAGACATGAAGCATTACATGATTCCCATTCAAATAAACTGAATGTCTTTGGAATGCAGAACAGGTCCTCCAGAATAAGAGAAGCTCTTCATAACCGCTCTCTACTCTGGCCAAACAATGATGACCTTACATAGAACTCAGAATTTCTTAACAGGTTGTATGATGTCGAGTCTAAACTGGACAACCCATTTGAGTAGTGATACTTTCTTTCAGCATAAGGCCCAATGTTTTAAATATTGTGAGAAAGGGGATGAAATAAGGCTATGGTCACACGGCTTATTTTGGGGAGCATTTCGCCACGTATTTCTTTCTAATACGAGCAAAATGCGCCCCACAATTACAGTAATCCATAGCTCTCATAGAGAACTATGCACTCCTCTCCCTGCTTGTACAATACGATCGTATTGTACGTGCGGGGAGATAAGTGCAATGTCACTTATTCGCGACGCTTTCATTCCACGAGTAATGCATATCTATGGGGCCGGCGAGCTGCTGGCTCCCGACGACGTGGGTGTAATCGCCGATCAGCGTGACTTCCGAACACCTGGCAATTAAGCCGTGTGAACATACTCTAATAGTGAGCCTTACTTACAACAGAAATATTTTTACAATAGATGAAAAAGATTTGACGCTACAAACAAAAATAGTAATACAATCTACACCATCATGATATTTCTGAAAAAAATACACATCTTTGAAAAGTAAACCCGTTAGGGTATGCTCACACAGTGTATTTGCAGGGTTTAAACAGATTGTTAAAATACGCCCTTATTAGTGCTGTTGAAAGTATGCGCGGCCAGCGAGTACTTTCAATGCGAGGTAGTCCTCTACCTCGTATCGTTTCTATTTCTTGAAGCATAAACATCCAAAAGAAACAGATCACTCTTTTTTCTGGACGAACATTACCAAGAAATACGATCATAAAATCACGGTCATCTAAAACGACGATGGCGATTTTACTAGTGCCTTTCTTTTTACTGTATTTGCATGGTGTAGGCCCAATTACATGGCAAAATACACCCCACAAAAATGCTGTGTGAAAATCTGCATTTCTAGACCGTAACAGTATAACAAGTTACAGTGACTAGGATTCTTGAGGAGGGTCGTTGATCCATGGATTTATTCTGATTGCCAGTTTGGCAGTTTTTCCCTAAAATGGGGACAATTGGCTTTTAACTCACGGGGGTTTTTGCCTTCCTCTGGATCAACACTATAGGCTGAGCTGGATGAAAATGTCTTTTTTGCCTTTACAAACTATTTAAAATACCCTTAGGGCCCATCCCCACGGCACAGGACAAATACCGATATTTGTACGGTTTTCGGGCCATGCACATGGCCGCAGGGGGACGACTTTTCTCCGCGGAGAAAAGCCCTCCCCCTTCGCATAGACATGTTCCTATTCCGCCCGAAAACCGGGAGGAATAATGAACATGTTCCATGTTTTTCGGACTGCCGGCGGTCTAAAAAAACGCCAGGAGGAAAACCCGTGCAGTGGGGACCGCTGCGCGAGTTTTCCCATAGAGGTCCATTTTAAAGTCTGTCAGCCAGTTTTCAGGCTGCTTTCAAAACCGAAGACCGTCTCTAAAACCGGCTGAAAACCGGTGCCGTGGGGAGAAGGCCTTAGACTGCACTCTAAAGTCCCATAACCCCTTACACTGTAGTATTACTATTAGACCTTGTTCACACGGCTTATTGCCGGCGTAATTGCGGGGACGGATTTCGCCCTGCAATTACGTCGGCAGCCGTGCAGCGGGGCGGGGGGCTGGCAGCGCGCCGGCCCCATAGACTGTCATTATCTACGGTGCGTACGCGCCGTAAATAATTGACATGTCACTTTCTCCCCGCTCGGCAGATTCAGAGAAACGGAATCCACAGTTCTCTATGAGAACTGTGGATTACCGTAGTTACTGGGACGGATTGGAGCCGTACTGCAGCGCAAATAAGGCGCGCAATACGGCTCCAATCCATCCCAAATTAAGCCGTGTGAACCTAGCCTTACACTCTGAACGATTTGCATCCATAAGCTTTTAAATGCGATATCTCCCATTCAGACCGGGAACACCCATTAGACTTTGGGTATATTCACACAAGGCAGATTTGATGGCAGAAATTTCTCAGGCTGTTCCATTAATCTAAATGGCACATGAAGTACTCCATGCACTTGGTTACAGAAACAACCATATTCAGATATATAAAGTGGATTTTATCTAGCCTGCCGCATGTGGACATATCATTTAGGGTTTAGTGCCCCAGCGATAACACATTTCATGGACATCTACAGCATTTTTCTAGGCACATTGGTTACTGGAATTTTATATTAAGTGTAGGTGGTGGTATTGGTTCACTCCTACTATGGACACAACAGTAAGAGATAATGATGGTATGGGCTGGAGATAATCCTTTACATCTATGGCTGGCTGATGAGTTTAGGACACTCCGTGCAAGCACTCACAAACCTTGTATAAGCAAAGATTTTCTTCCTGTAAAAAAAAAGGTGAGAACTGCAGCTAGGTTTTAATTTACAAGAGCAGTGCTCTCATTTCAACACTGCATCTAGAAGTTACCAGCACATGTACAAGGCCGGTATAGAAATGCATTGGAAAATGGTACTGTGTTATCAACAACGTCTTCTCCTCTTTATCTTGCACCAAATGAATCACTACAGGACGAAGAATGTTTATTCACCCACATCTGCCCTCACCTGACCGAATACAACATTTCTATAGAAGAAGGCGACGTTTCACTAGGATTTTCATCTAAATCAGCAGAGATCTTTAGTTTTTGTCACAGGACATATCTAAGAACAACTCCTCACACTGGAGCAGATTTCTTTTTCTAAATGCACCTAGATTTTTGTGAAATGTGTTAAAGGGGTTTTGCCACAATCTCATTTCATACCTCCTGCATCCAGTTCTTTAGCTCTGTGTGATTTGTTTGAATTGCATATCATGTGACCCAGCAGGATGACATCACCAGGCCTTTCCTCTCTCTAGTAAAAGAAAGGTCTGTTTATGTAAAGCATTGGGAGTAGCTGAGAGGTAAAATTTTTGCCTCCAGGCACAAGGGTCCTAGGCTCAAATCCCTGCAGGAACCAAACCTGTGGGTTTTTTTTTCTTTATCATTGCACAGACCTCATTGAGGTTTCTTTTTTATTTATTTGCACTATTTGACTAATTACGAAGGACTACATAGGACAGGAATAGAATGACAGCACCTGGGGTTTGAACACTCAGTAGCTGTCTGAGAGGAGAGGTGATGTCTGAGCATGTCTGGCCAGGACTGAGGAGCTCACAGCCCTGGTCGTATCCCCTAGAGACGAGCTGTAAACAATGGATCACTAAAGGAGCAGCTAAAGGTGCAGAATTTTTAATAATAATGAATGGTGAAAATGTTTGTTATTTAATTTGCAAGCTTCCCACGTCAATTTTCCGTTCCCTGTGAAATAATTCTGGAGAAATTTCTCTTATAAGGATACAGCCACCCGCCAAGTGTAAAATGCCATTCGGATTCTGTCTTAGGAAGCAGGACGGTATTTTATCGTCTTTTGAATGGTTTTGGGGCACGGTTCTGTCCATGGTTTGCAGACTCACCCGTCCTCCTTAACCATTAACCAGCACAACCTTTTCGGGCAGAAGATTATGCTGTAAGTTTTTCGGAACGCTGACGGTGTAAGAATCCACCCAGCTGAAAATCCATTCTGTGTAGACTACTGAATGTATTTTCTATCAAAGTCTAAGTGGATGGTCGACAGTCTGTTTTCAGATTAGAAAACCGTCTGAAAATCCATCTGAATACCATGCCATGTGGATGTACCCTA
The DNA here is from genome assembly GCA_025379985.1 of Phyllomedusa bahiana. NCBI lineage: Eukaryota > Metazoa > Chordata > Amphibia > Anura > Hylidae > Phyllomedusa > Phyllomedusa bahiana. The sequence continues at coordinate 75,976 of JAODAL010012795.1, forward strand.
ATCCTGTGTAGTGCTGCGCCTCTATTATTCCTTCTAGAAATGTACTGCTGAAAATGTCAATGGGTGTTATCAATTTGGGGGCGTCTTTGCACAGTCTGACATTCTCCAATGAGTGCAGGGACACTTCGAAAACTGAGATGCTAACACCCATCTGACTGATTATCAGAAGAAATAAGAGGAACACCACAACAGAGGGTTATAAGAAAAGATTTATACCTCCAAGAACACTCGTCAGGAGGTATCACAGGTCATCTTTAAAAGGGTTTTACCAGGAAGGCATTTCATGCCTTGTTTGTCCTGCTTCAGCTTTCAGTGTGTTCAGATGGGGGCGTGCATGATTAGTTTAAACTATAGATCATGTGACCCAGCAGGCTCGACATCACCCTGCCTTTCCCCAGTGTGCTCACAAACAAAAGGTCTGTTTATGTAAAGAGCTATGAGTAGCTGCAACATAGAGGTTAGCACTACTGCCTTTCAGCATAGGGTCCTACGTTCAAATCCCTGCAGTAACCAAACATGTGGGATTTTTTTTTTTATCTCGGTGAACATACTCGATTGAGGTTTCTTTTTATTTGCACTGTTTGAGTAACTACTTAGGAGTACAGAGGACAGGAGTAGAATGACAAAACCTGGGGATGAACACTCACTCAGCATTGAGTGTGTGTGATTACAAATCAAGGAAGAGACTGACAGTAGCTGCCTGAGAGGAGAGGTGATGTCTGAGCCGGGGCTGAGGAGCAGTCATCACTGGTTATATCCCACGGAGAAGCTGTACACTATGGATCACTAAGATAGAAGCTTTAAAAAAAAAATATATATTTTTTTAATGATGAATGGTGAAAATGTTTATTTGCAAGCCTTCCACGTCAATTTTACTTCATGGTAAAACCCCTTTAAGGTGTTTTACTGGCTCAATTAAGGAGGGTATGTTGCTTAAAGGAAACCTACTAGGTAGTTCATGCTGCCCTATCTTAGAGCAGAATGTGAGAGGGAAAGGAGATTAGCCCAGTGATATACAGATTTATATAATTTGAAGCAGGTTTTAACAAAACAAAATGAAAGTAAAACTGCTGCTTACCCCGCCGCCTACAGTGATTAACAGTTTGCTTTCAACACACACTGATACAAGAAAAGCTGTCAATCACTATATGGGTAGGGTAAGCAGGACTCCACTGTTACTTAAAGAGTCCAGTAAGTGTTTTCTCTGCTTTTTACTCGGAAATCCTGCTCCAAATCATATGAACCTATACACCACAGAGCTCTGCTTCTCCCAGGAAATCCTGCTCTCAGATGGGCACCATAAACCATATGACAGGTTCCCATTAAATGCAACTACGCATAGTTTGCACTAAGTTTCAGATCGGACTGAAAAGCATTAATAATAAATGCAGCTTCTAGCTCAAATACTTAACTTCATAAACTGAACCACCCATTTGCACTTGGTAATGTTCTTTACTGCTCCTCCTACTCCACAAAAAGAAGCGTATGTTCACATGGGGTAATTTCGGCACACATTTCGCTGCGTATTTGCGCGCCGAAATTACGGTAATCCATAGTTCTCATAGAGAACTATGGATTACTCCTCCTCTCTCTGCTCGTACAATACGATTGTACTGTACTCGCGGGGAGATAAGTGACATGTCAATTACTTGCGGCGAATACACACCTGCGAGTAATGAATGTCAATGGGGCCGTGGGAGTACGCACGTACTAGTGCGAGCTCCCGAAACACACGATGTACTGCGGTGCGTAATGAATGTGCCTAGGTAAATCGTGTGAACATACCCGAAGAATAAGAACCACTTCCTAAAAGTATCAACTATGTAGTGAAAATTATTTCAAGGTAATGATATATTGCTACAATTACACCAGTCCTTCCAATGGGATCTTTCCAATGATGCACCAAATTATCTGCCCTGCAGTTCTGTCTGTGGAATAAAAACTATCGTTTAATGTAGCCTGTATTCTGTCCAAGCCACAAAAAGGCTGTAATGGAACAGTCTTAATTATCCCCTTATATTTAGAGTAATCCTCTAATTTGGAGCCAACCTTAGCAAACACTGGAATCCATATTTTCAGAATAGTAATGCGTGGCAGAGCAAGCAAAGACAAAAAAAAACAAAATACAGTAATTAAAAAACATCAAGGGTAAGAACTACCAAGGGAAAAAAATGCACTTGAAGAGTATCTGGCAAGTAGTGAAATGCTAAAAGCAGGTAGGTGCACCAAAAGTGATTTATTCTGTATGGTCACACCACCAATATAACTAAAGATGGCCTCAATAGTATAAGAATGGGTTGTCTGCATTCTTGTCTGTCAATTTATTGGGTATAATTACTTAAAGGGGTTGTCTCACTACATTGATTCATCTTACCTCATTCCGGTTTCCTTGGTTTCATTTTTAATTCAGGGGCATGTTTACTGGCTTCTACTAGGCTGCAGTAGAAGCCAGGTCTGTAGCTATAGCAACCGGTGCTGGCAGCCTATCATGAGAGATTGAACAGGTCTGTAGCTATAGCAACCTGAGGAGTTGATGCAGCCCATAAAAGAAGGGATAGCTCAGAATAAGTAGGACACTGTTCTTGGACATGTTTTGCAAAGTGACTTGTTTTCGTAAGATCTTTAACATAAAAAGCATTCCTTGTAGTGAGATAACCCCTTTAAAGACTATCTGGTTAGGAGCTCAAAAACTGAACACAAGTCAGTAACACAAAGGATGATTACCTGCTATTTATTTTCCTCAGAGCTTGCCATTTGGCTGTTCTTTACTTTGTTTCAGCTACTACTTGTGACTACAGCTTAGTTACAATGCCTGCAGGGAGTCTGGGATAGTCTAAGACACACCTCCTTTCTCATCATTGGTTCAGGCTGCAGATTTCTCTCTTCCCCTTGCAGTTCTTATGCTCATAACTCACAGCTGACAATTATCAAAGGTTAATGTGCGAGTTAGTACAGGTTCACAATTAACTTTGTTCTCATCATGCACTTTAATGGAATATTGATGCTGGAAATGCAACAAAGTCTGAGAGGTGCAGGTCCCACCTATCTTGGGAACAGGGTTCTGAAAAATTCAGTTCAGAATGGAGAGCGAGGCACACTAGTGCACAAGTTTCCCTACGGTTCTATGAACGCCTGTACTTGGAACTCCCATGGAACAGAGTAAAACAAGTTTAACCGGGTCTCCATTCTGAGATGGAAATTTCAGGGGCCAGTTGACAAGTTAGGTGCGGGTGCCAGAGGTTGGACCAGGTCCAGGACCAAGCACCAAAGCAGAGCATAACAAAAATATGTTAGCCATTTTCAATACAACTAGTATATGGCTAAAATTAGAAATGGACATTTCTATTCAAAACCCTGTAAAACACACACCTGGAAAAGCAGTTGATAACTATTGGGGGCTGACAATACTTCGATACACTGTGAATCAAAAGTAACATGTCTTTATAAATCAGCCAAGTATTACAATCTTAGCAATCATGCCTTAGGGCATGTCCCCACTGCACGGTTTTTCGGCCAGTTTGCGGTTTTTCAGACCGCCTGAAAAACCGGCCGAAAATTAGCACAATTGTGCTCTATGGAAAACCCGTGCAGCAGTCCCCACTACACGGGTTTTCCGCCCGACTGTTTTGTCGCCGGCGGACCGGCGACAAAACATTGAACACCCACAATCTTCCTTGTGATTCTCAATGGGAGGGGGGGAGGGCTGTTCTCCGCTCATCGTGGAGAAAAGCCGTCCCCCCCCCCCCCAGCGGCGTCGGGGACGGCCCGCAAAAACAGGACAAATACCGGCCGGCAAACCAGCCGGTTTTTGTCCTATGCCGTGGGGATGCGCCCCTTTTAGTCACAAAAACCGGTCTGTTTTTCGGCTGTTTTCGGGTTTTGAACTGTTTTTGTCACTGTTTTTGGACTGTTTTTCAAGCTGAATAGTGTACTGAGTGCAAAAGTATTCCTGATTGGTGCAAGAACCATGTGATATTTTAGCGCCACAATTTAACAATGATGCACAAAGGCCAACTTTTTCACTTTAAGCACATGTACATGTTAAAGGGAACCTGTCACATAGGTTATGCCCCCCTTGCTAAGGACAGCACAAGCTAGTGTCAGACCTGCTGTTCCCAGCACTGTGTCCCTTATTCTGTAAGATGCTGGAGTTTTAGAGCATTTACCCCTCAAATCTTATTCATGAGCAGGTGTGAGCTCCACCCACCAAAGGCTAGTTCCGCCCACTGACAGTTATTCACATGTTTCTACCTATTCAAAGTAATAGGTTTGTCAGTTGAGGTGGGCGGGACTAGCCTCCGATTGGCCGGGTCTGAAAAAAACTGACTTTCTGAAGGACTCTTCAAATGACTCTTCTGGCTGAAAACTGCAGAATTTGAGCATTAAATACATGAAAACTCCAGCATCTACAGAATAAGGGACACAGCGCTGGAAACAGCAGGTCTGACACTAGCTTGTTCTGTCCTCAGCCAGGGGGGCAAAAACTGTGTGACAGGTTCTCTTTAATAGCATAAAAATGTGGTTTAGGCTAAAAAGAGGATTTATAGACTCTTGTTCACACTGAAGTGCTTTGCAGGACCTTTCCGTGTAAACAAAATGCAAAAGGACCTCAAAAACACATCCGCTATAGGTGGGATCATTCTTCACTTTTTTTGCAAAAAACACGCCAAAAACTGCTCGCTCACTTTTGAGCGGTTTACATTGACTCCAATGTTAATCTTCCGTCTTGTAAACCGGTCGGAAGAATGAACATGTTCTATGTTTAGCGGACCGCCCGCGGTGTGAAAAACCGCCCGGAAAAACAGTGCAGTGGGGACTGCTGGACGGTTTTTACAGTGAAGTCTATAGGAGAATGTTGATTGCAGGTTTTCAGACAGTTTCTAAAACCGCAAACCGTCTGAAAAACCATCCAAAAACCCTTGCCGTGGGGACAAGACCTTAGTGTCTCATACAAAATTCTAAAACGCATTAAAAACCTCCACCGTTAAGGAAAAAGAAAAAGAAGATGGGAAGAGATGAAACAATTTTAGAAAACTGATCAGAGGGGATCTGTATCCATTTTCATTACAGATTTGAGCTGGGCACAAAAGAAAAAAAAAATAAAAGGAGGATGATAGACAGGAAAAGACCCTTTCGGATAAAGCATGGGTAAAACAGAAGCCTTCTCTTAAAAATTTGGTGAGGCAGGAGAATGGCAAGCAAATATCAAAGCTCTGTAGCACACGTTATCTTAGGATCTTTTTCCTCGTGTCTTTATCTGCAGATTTGTCTTATTAACCGTATTTCTCTGTGACGTGTAATATACACGCGCAAAAGTCTGGCTTTATATTTACTAATTAGACGATGCATTAAAGAGGTGATTTCACTACATCAATTTATCATATGCAAGTCCTGTTTTCTCCGTTTCACTTTTTAATTCACGGACGGGTTTACTGGCCTGCAGTGACGATCTGCTGAAGACACCAGGTCTGTAGCTATGGCGATCAGTGCTGGCAGCCTATCAGTAGAGATCAAACAGGTCTGTAACTATAGTGACCTGAAGAGCTGATGCAGTCCATACAAGAGGGGATATCTCAGAATAGGTAGGACACTATTAATGAACATTTATTGCAAAGTGACTTGTTTTTGCAAGATCTGTAACATAAAAAGCAATCCTTGTAGTGAGAAAGCCCCTTTAAAGCTTCTCACCCTAATAAAAAATTAGACCGACAGCCAACTTCAAGCTCGGGGTGCCCATACAACTTAAGATAGATGATGGTCACATTCAGCCAACAATCATCCCTCCAAACCCCCTCTTGAAACATCTGCTGTAGGGATAGTTAGTAAACTCCTATACACATTGGATAGTCAGTCTCATTAGAATCAGTGGGTTCAGACTACATTGGTCACCTTGGTATTCCTTATTGAATAAAAAGTTCTGAAATCGCTATCCGCTAACCATTTGATAGTGCTGAAGAGGCTGCAGGATATTCACCAACATTGTGACTTCACGACCACTTAAAGGGGTTGTCTCACAACAAGGATTGCTTATTATGTTAATGATCTTGCAAAAACAAGTAATATATGCCCATTACCAATGTCCTACCTATTTCTAGATATTCCCTCTTGTATGGGCTGTGGCAGCTCCTCAGGTCGCTATAGCTAAAGATCTGCTTAATCTCTCCTGATAGGCTGTCAGTGCTGGTGTCTATAGCGACAGACCTGGTGTCCTCAGCAGCTCATCACTGCAGGCCAGTAGTAGCCAGTAAACACGCCCTGAATTCAAAAATGAAACTGAGAAAACAGGACTGAGGTAAGATGAATCGATTTAGTGAGACAACCCCTTTAAGGCTAGTGAAGTTCTGTCACGCATAGTTTCTGTACTACCGATTGTTGGAAACACTACACCAGTAAGGCACCCTCTGTTTTTGCTGGTTTCTAACAATTAATATTAAACTTAATGGCAACACAAAAATGTTACATTTTTATTAAGTCTACCATCTTCCACTAACTAACAACTTGAATAAAAAGTCAAAGGACTGGAAAGACTCTTCTAATCCCCAAATCATAAGTTAACATAAAAGTGGGTTTTAGCGTATCAAATGTGTCATAAGGTATGATTTGTGGCTTCAATAGCTAGGACTGGTACGGTTCTGGGGGTTATGGTTTTCTCCAAGGTTTGTAAATGAGCATTAGAAAGGCCAGAACACTATCTTCACATATCTAGCTATACTGAGATAGATGAGCTGGAAATAGAGGAGCCTTCTTCTATAATGACAAATGTACAGTTTGCTTTCCTTTCCAATAATTTATAGGAGTTGCTTGGCAAGAGAAAATAAAAAAAAAAAAAAAAAAAATCTTAAATGGCTTGCCTGAGTTTTCATTCATCTTCCTGTAATGTTTTCTGCACACTCCCTTCTCCGCAGCATTTCCTGTTGGAAAGGGTTTTCATTGGCCATGCAAAACTACAAGCCTCAGGAATCTTTGCTACATTTTGTCCATTTATAAATTTTAAAAATATTACTTTATTGAAAATAATTTAATATGAATAACTGCAGTAATTGCTTGGCATCCCATGAGTCAAGGGTTGGGCCCACAAGATTAGAAGATACAAGAGCAGACAAGGTGAAAGGGGTGTTCATTAGGGTATGTTCTCACGGCTTATTGGGACGCGTAGTAGTTTTGGAAGCACGTGCTGTTCGGCACGTACTCCCAAAGCACGAGGGGGCAGGCACGCAGCCGGCCCCATTGACATGCATTGTCAGCGGCACGCAAGTACTGCGAACAATTCACATGTCAATTCTCTCCCCGGTGTACAATACGATCGTATTGTACGCCCAGGGAGATGAGGTGTAATCCATAGCTCTCTATGAAAGCTATGAATTATCGTAATTGCGGCACAAATTTCGCTGTGTATAAAGCGCAATATGCGGCAAAATGCATGCGCAAATACGCTTAAAAATAAACCGTGTGAACATACCCTTAAACCGCATATCCAGACACTGTAGAATAGGGTAGAAAACAAAATGTCAAGAACATGCAACCTTGTTGTACAACACCGAGTGAAAAAGAGTTTGAGCACTTAATGCTCTCTGTACAAAAAAGGTTCAGTGACTGGCGCCTTCAAAAAGTATTTAAATTCGGTTTGATTTGCAAGATTTCTGTAAGTTCTGGTGTTTCCATAGTAACGTAATGCTGTACAGGAGCCCTTTCTTAACGCCTAAGTAGACAAATGTGTTTAGAAGATTTCACCGTCCCTGGCATTGCCTTCTGCAATATACTGTATTGTTGGGACAACAGTCAGTCAATGTATTCAAAGGCGGAGTCTCAAATGGTATTACACCGGTAAGCTCCTCACTCGGAGGGATGTCTGTATTAGCAGGTGTCTGGACAATAACGTTGAATCATCTGTAAAATGATTAGGTTGGCTGAAAATACATTACGCAACTCAAATGATCATATTCTACTCAGCGTCTATGGCCAACACACTATGCACATGCCACATCCACCTGTGCCCAACACAGCACCAGCATTTCATCCAACATCCATTTGGCAGAGAGAAAGCAAAATCACTAAAACAGCTTGATTCTTTTACTCTGAATACCCCCCAAAACGCCAACCCTACTGGTGCCCAGAGCACTTCGTCCTACGTGCACAGACACCAAATAGAAAAAATAATCAACGTACCCAAACACACACATACATACGTATATACACATACATACATTTATACATGAACAAACACACACATATACATATATATATATATATATATATATATATATACACACACACATATATATATATATATATATATATACACACACACACACATATACATATATATATACATATATATATACATACATATACATATATATATATACACACACATATATATATATATATATATACACACACACACATTATATATACATATATCCTATGCTCCATTATGCATAATAAAACCCTGTCGACAGGGTTTTATTCATTTCTATAGTGCCGACATGCCACAGCTCTGTACTCTCATCAGCCCCTGTGCCTAGTGGATAGTAATATTCATTCCAAATTAACCCATCACTATGTTTTTGGAGCAAATGTGGGGAGAACACACAAACTCCACGCAGATGTTGGATTCAAAGCCAGGACCCCCACTGCTGCCAAGCAACACTGACCCACCAGCAATGATTTGCAACCACAAGAGTATGTTCACATATAGCAAATTTTCTAACACTGAAGCCCATTCCGTACATCAGGCATCCTCAAACGGCGGCCCTCCAGCTGTTAGGAAACTACAACTCCCATCATTCCCACTGTTATAGATTATGTAAATGCATGATGGGAGTTGTAGTCTCCCAACAGCTGGAGGGACCCAATTTGGGGATGCCTGCCGTACATGCAAATGGGATTGCTGCTGCATCACTTGTATGGATCTCTGCACACTAAAATTTCAGCAACAAATCTGCCATGTGTACACCTACTGTTACATAAGAATTTCAAAGAAAGCTGGCAAAAGTGCATCGATAAATATGTAAACTGTGCTACTGCTCACCATCACGTGACATAACGCTGAGCTACCAAAAAATATGAATACCAGACTTCTGGAGCCACTGCTATACATTCATAGAAAACAAAACTAGACCGTAGCAAAGTCTAATGGCATACTGTTTCCACAGCCCCTAGAGTGTGCTAGGGGATAAGGAGCATCATTTCATTGAATAGCTTTAAACGTGTAGGCAGGGTAAATAAAGACCATTACCAAACACATTGCCGTTCTGATTCTGCTTCCCTTCAGTTAGAGCAGTTCTTCTCCTGCTTGTGTACACAAGCTTCCCTATGTTAGCGACCGCCTCTCTGTGCTCTAACAGGCTCTAGAGCCCGGGCCCGCTGCTTGCTGCGTTTATCTTTCTTACTGACAAACTTTAACCCTTTAGAGCTCTGTAGTCTTCTGTCTTACTGTTTAGACCCTTCTCTTACTAATGTCCCTCTAACAGGCTCATCTAGGAATAGCAGATCTGCTATGCCAGTCAACATTGTAGCACCACCCACAACCTGAACAGGAAGTGGGAGCCTTAATCTGGCTGTTAATATAATATAAAGCATAATGAGAATACTCCCTTAATTTACTAAAGGGGGTCCTCGTCCAAAAAAAAAAAAAAAAAAAAGGAACATGATATTGGGGACAAGGTGGGCAAAGAGATAAAAACAAACCCACACACCTGATTTTTACATACCCGTGTCTCTCACCGCCATAGCAGGAGCTCACGGGTGATCAGCTCCTCTTGACTTCCATGTTCTTGTTCCAACACCTGGAAAGGCTTGTGCTCCATTTTAAGTGAATGGAGTGCAAGCCTTTCCAGGTAATGTCGGAAACACTGAAGTCAAGAGGTGTGGATCACCAGAGAGTCTTTTTTTTTCTGGTCAGATTTTGGTCTTTTTTTGGCACGCAAGGGACGGCTTTTGTCTGCGGTTTGCGGATCAAAGCGTCCCCCTTCACACTCACATGTTCATGCTATGCCCGAAAACCGGGGGGAGGAATGAACATGTTCTAAGTTTTTAGGAACGCCGGCGGTGTAAAAAACTGTCCGGCAAAAACTCGGTGCAACGGGGACTGCTGAACGTATTTTCTATTCAAATCAATGTTAGAGGATGACAGTCTGTTCACATATGGTTTTCAAATCCGAAAACCACCTGTTCCAAAAACCAGTGGGGGCAAGCCCTAATAGTTTTTTGGTTCTTTTTTTGCCAACTCCGGCCCTATCACTTTTTTTTTTTTAGTAGACAACCCCTTTAAACAGTCTTGTTTTGCTAATTACACTTTTAGGCCATGTCCCCACGGCACAGTTTTTCAGCCGGTTTTACAGACAGTTTTTGGTTTTGAAAACCGTCTGCAAACCGGCTGAAAAACTTTTACACAGACCTTAATGGTAAACCCGCGCAGCAGTCCCCACTGCACGGATTTTCCGCCCGGTGGTTTTTAAGACTGTCGGTAGTCCAAAAAACAAAGAACATGTTCATTCTTCCATCCGGTTTTTGGATGGAATATGAGCATGCCTATGTGAAGGGGGAGGGCTTTTCTCCATAAACCGCAGAGAAAAGCCGTCCCCCGGTAGCCATGTGCACGGCACGAAATCAGGACAAATACCGCATGGATAAACTGGCTGCTATTTGTCCTGTGCCGTGCACATGGCCCCTTAGCAAGTTACTATTTTGCTGAGTGAAACTACAATCAGCAGAACAATAAAATATTACACGTGACCTATGCAATGAATAGCCAACCATATAACACATGGAAAAAGTCAGCTAGCAAATAGTGACAATTAGTTCAATGAGGTTAAATTTGTGGCTCTGTGACATGGAATCCAAGCGGATTTTGTTGCAAAGGTTTTTTCTCTCCTCTATCATGCATTTGAAATCAATGGTAGAAAAACGTTCCCTGGGCGTGCAACGGATAAATGAAAGGGAAACGGATTTCACATGGAATCAGTCTTGAAATCTGTGTCTACCCCCATTCTGTGAATGTACATTAATTCCATTTTCTGGAATCAATTGCCTATTTACACCACAATTTAGGCTGATTTACCCCCGACTGGACAGAAATTGGTGAAATGTGTGTTTGTAAAAAACAAACAAAAAAAAAACAAAAAAAACTCCTGCCTGTAGAGAGGGGGCTATTTTCTTCACTCCCAATAAAGGGTCATCTCCAACCTGTTGTCTACCTCCATTGTGATGAGACTCTGAATAGTAAAGAAGTTTTGTGCTGCAAATTAGCACTGCATTAACATATGGTAGGTTAAAGGAGCTTCAGTGCATATGAAAAATAAAGAAAGTCCCTAATGAAGCAAAACCTATAAAAAGCACAAATCCTTTTCGTAATTAGTCTTTTTTTTCCTGGAAACAAATGTTAAAACACTCCTAATAAATAAACTAGCCCTGATGGTGTGGCACAAAAGGAGTCTGCAAGCTTCTGATTAAAGAGGACCTGTCACCACTCCTGAAATGTCTTACTAAATGCTTGCATTTACCATGTATGAAGAAGGCTGGAGCGTATTTGTTAAAACCCTAAATTGTGCCGTTTTCGTTATAGTCTGTGAATATGAATAAACTAACAACTGGGTGTTCACATTTATCATGTAAAAGTGCCATGTTCCTACACAGTTGGACACTGCAAACGGATTGGACAAACTCAGTGTGCTTTACTAACACCCAGTTGTCAACTTATACATACATTTCTAGGAGGATTAAGGGCTTGTCTTCACGGCACAGGTTGTCGGATTTTCAGACGGTTTGCGGTATTACAAACCCGTCTGAAAACCGACAAGCAACGCTCCCCCATAGACTTTAATAGAAAATCCGTTCAGCAGTTCCCACTGAAAGGATTTTCCACCGGACAGTCTGTTACACAGTCAGCGTTCTGAAAAACTTAGAACATGTTGATACCACCCCCACCCCCCTCCTGACTTCCGTTTTCAGCTGGAACATGAACATGTGGGTGTGCAAACCGCGGCAGCTGTCCCCCTGTGACAAAAAAGACCAAACACGGGTTGGGAAATTTGACCGACTTATTTTCTAGCGTATTCGCGCGCGCATTTCGCCATGTACCGCACAACATGATCGTATCGTACGCCCGTACAAGGGACATGTCAATTGTTGACAAATCATGTCATTAGGGCCAGCCAGATGACCCACCGGCTTTGGATTTACGTGCTGATCAGCGCGTGCTTCCAAAACACCCGGCGTATTGCGGCGCATACAGTACACGCCCCAATACGCCGTGTGGAACGACACCTAGTTCTAAGAAACAGATTCTTATGGGGAATACAAGTATTTACTAAAACAAAGAAGTCCAGAATGCTGAGTAAATAGGTGGATAGTGTCTGTTTTAAAGCCATTTACACCCTTAGTCTGCACCCAGAAATCTAACAGACAATTCCATTTGGAAATTAAAGGGGATGTATCGCTTCTTTAGTTCGGCTGATTCACACTGCTCTCAGCTTCTCAGCTCTACAAATTCAGAGGCGTTTCTTCCCCTCCCATCTGGGTGACATCATCCCCCCCCTTCACTGTTCATGCTCGCTCCCGAGTCTCCCCTCCCACCCCCATCTGAGTCCACATGTCACTGTGTAGTTCTCCCAAAGCAGTCTTATTTTGTAAGTATGTTTACATACCACTGGCTTGCAGACTAGACAGTTTTCTATAAACTCAGAGCACTCATCTCTTCCTCTCACAGCTGGAGGTTTGTTACAATTGAATCCAGTCTTCTATGAACTCCTCCAGAGCCGCACAGATCTCCCTTCTATGTTTACACGCAGGAGCATTTAGGCATCGAGACACAATTCTGCTGTTTTCTGATTGTAGAAGCCCTGCAGTATTATTGTGTTTCTTCTGGCTATACAGAGTGAAATGTCTGTCGGTCCCTTACTTTGAGTGAGAGAAGCAGCCTAATGCTCCGTCTACGTTTGCATTAGGAACTGACGCACAATTATGCAGTTTTCTTATTGTAGAAGCAGGTGCAGTGCCTCTGTGTTTCTGCTGGCTGTGCAGAGTGAAATCGTTCCAGTCCCTTACTTTGAGTGAGAGAAGGGGAAAGGATGTCTCCTTAGGAAGAGCCACCAATAAATCGGTTGGTGTGAGGATTTACTCGCCTATCAGACCTCACTGACTGTTTTGCATAAAGAAAAGGCTTATGGAAAAGGCTAGAAGGCTATGGGAAAAGACTAGGAAGGCTTATGGAAAAGAGCTGAGAAGCTTCATGAAAAGAGCTGAGGAACTCCACAGCGCACTCTTGAGTGAGAGAGGCATACAACCGGAAGAGGGAGGGTGTGGTGTCCAGACAGAATGTAAATTAGTAGAGCCGTCAGCCAAATGACATGAAAGGAGGAGGGATCCGACCGCCACTGGGGAACAGTGTTTACAGAAACAGAAGATAAGGGATCCTGTAGAAACAACTCAGCTTTGCTAATGACATCCAATTGCAAAGCTGCTTGTTTTCACTGTCCCCTTATTCTGAAGGCCATTTAATGAAATGATACAACCCCTTTAACAGCTCCAGCAATGAAGGTGGCAGTCCGACTGCCAGGACCAAGAAGTAAATAGAAGACTTGGGTATATGGCAGATGACAAACTAGGAAGAGAGGCAAAAATTTTTATTTTCCTACAGCACCAGCATAAAAAGAAAAAGTGAACACTGATGACATGAATAACTAATGATCACCAAAAGCCATGCCTGCCCTAACTTGGACGCGAAGACAAATGGTTTTGACCAGCAGAAGTTTTTCAGAACAGCCTTGATCATTTTCCTAAGTCATCGCTGACAAACGTGATGGCAGTATTTAGCTATTGGCTTAAAAATGACGTGCAGCAATGGACAAGAATGGTATTTGCAATGATGGAAACAATTGTGCCTATAGCAATTCTTTTCACACTGGAACTTGTGCAGTAATGAAATAAACCTTTAACACAATATAAATATCAGAATAACATGTCCTTGTGGCTGTATACAAGCATCTTCCAGGCTTTTAACTTCCTCATATTTACAGTAGGGGGTGCATTATTCCTATTGAATATGAAGATATTCATACATACACAAGCATTTGGAGTGGATGAGACTTAGGGCAGAAACTACGCTTTAGGTTAAGTAGTGAAAAATGGCTCTCTAGTTAATAAAAGAATAGCTCTATACATCCTGACAATCCCATGCCTCTTCCTTTACCATTAGCTCAATTATAAGAATTCAAGTTCAAGCTTTTAGATGGTCAAAAATACTCCCAGAAGTTGTCGGAGAACACAATACTGCTTATGGCAGCCCGTATTCAGCCATACAACTTCAAATACAGCTTGTGTCTGATAACATCCTTATTAAAGCCACCGGCGACTTCTCTACTTTATTAAAAGGGTTGTCTCACTACATTGACTCATCTCACCTCAGTCCTGTTTTCATTTTGATTTCAGGGGCGTGTTTACTGGCTTGCACTGGGCTGCAGTAGAAGCCAGGCAGTAGCTAATAGCAACCGGGTGGCTGCACCTATCTGAGAGATTGAACAGGTCTGTAGCTATAGTAACCTGAGGAGCTGATGCAGCCCATACAAGAAGGGGATATCTCAGAATAGGTAGGACAATGTTAATGGACGTATATTGCAAAGTGACTTGTTTGTGCAAGATCTTTAACATAAAAAGCAATCCTTGTAGTGAGACAACCCCTTTAATGGGTTACTCCATAAACAAGCAAGTCAGTTCACAGAACTAAATGTACAAATAGGCAGTCCATTTTCAGAGAAGTTTCTTAGCATTCTAGAGGCATGGTTAATTGGCACTGGAGGATAATGCTCTGGCATCATCAGCAGCTAACACATCATTCATCATAGGGACATTGGTCTGGAATGTAAATTTCCATGAAGCTGTGCTGCCAGTCTGGGATATAACAAGTGTTCACAAGGTAGCAAACGCTACCACCATTACAAAGATGTGTGTAACTTGGTGGCGTGTTCTACATAGTCTGCATCATTCATTTACGGGCTCTACGCGCCATTAATTTCAATCTGTGGTTTGGTGAGAGATTTGGCTTAATGCAGCACTTAACGGGTGGGAAAAGAGGGCAACAGCTCTACCATATCTGTAACATGGCATACCATAGAAACATCTTCATGTTAGTAGAAGAGAGCTGCAGGACAAACAAGAGCAGAAAGCTTCAGAAAGGTACTGCACACGAGGACCTAAGTGCATGGTGAAGCTTTCATTTTTCATGGGACATAAGCTTTAAATGTGTTTTCTGGCCTCCCCCCTATAAAATTGTGTAAACGGGGCAAGGCCAGAAAAGGAAAGCTGTACTCACCTCCCAGGTCCCATGTCACTCTAAAGCGCCTTGGAACACCCTCCTCCGTGCTTCTGGTGCCCTGTGCCAACGGACAGAAGATACTTGTGCTCCATTAACTCACTGCAGAACAATCTGTGTGTCAGCACTAGACAAAGTGTTGAGGAGCAAGATCCAGGGGGCTTCAGAGGGGAGTACACGGATTGTTTTTTTACACCCCAGTCTGGTCCCATATCTGGAAAACCCCATAGTCTGTTGTCTTCTTTACCACTGGCTTACAGCAGGTCCCACTACCCAACTGGTTCTTAATAGTCTTGTCAACTACAAAAAAAAGTTTAACTGTTTTAAATACATACCTCCTTGGATACAGAAACACCAACCAGTGCAAAAGACAAGTTATGGTTCACTAGAAATTGTGCCCAAAGCAGTCCGTGACATCTTCTGAAGCCTAATTTACTAACTAACTTAGGGTGCTTTCACAACAGAGCGTTTTTCAGTGCATTTTTTATGCTTTTTTTGTGCAGAAATGTACAGCCTTAAAGAGGTTTTGCCACGATCTCATCTCATACCTCCTGCAGCCAGCTCTTCAGCTCTGTGTGCTCAGAAGGGGGCGTGTGATTTGTTTGAATTGAATATCATGTGACCCAGCAGGAAGACATCACCAGGCCTTTCCTCTCTCTAGCAAAGAAAGCTGTTTATTTTTAAAGATTGTGGACAAAGGGGTAAAGTCAAGGCCCTTTTTTTTCAAACCCCGCAGGAACCAAACCGTGGGTTTTTTTCCCTTTTATAAAAGCCAAGCTTTTTTTTTTCTTTGCACTTTTTGAATAATTACTAAGGAAAACGGGGACGGATAGATGACACACCTGGGGTTGAACACTCATAGCTGCCTGAGAGAAAAGGTGATTCTAGCAGTCGGCCAGGACGGGGACTCTCACCCCTGGTCGTATCCCCTGGAACGCGTAAACAAGGATCACTAAAGGAGCACAAAAACAAAAAGGGTGCAAAATTTTTTATAATAATGAATGGTGAAAATTTTTTGTTATTTCATTTGCAAGCTTCCACGCAATTTTACTTTGTGGAAAAACCCCTTAATTACGTTCCTTTGTCTGCACAAAAAATCATAAAAACATTTCCTGTAAAACCCCCCTTGGGGCCCTTTCACACAAATTTACCAGGCAAAAAACCCACCAAAAAAGGGTTGAACTCGAAAACCAAAATTTTTAAGTGGACTTTTTTCCGTAATGGTAAACCAGAACTTCTAAAAAATAAACTGCCACATAATACACTGAAAGGGGCAGAGCAGATACCCAAGTGTTGCACTAGAGGTTTGGCCCAAACCAAAGTGACCTAAATTTAATGCGGGAACCATGTTTATTCATCAAAGCGACAAGATTCCAAAGGCAAAGGTTCACCGCTTAACTCGGGGCGAAATTTTTCGCCCCGCAATACCCGTGTGGACGGGGGGGGAGGGGGGCCCCCCCCTTCTTCCCCGGGCCCATAGAAAATCCGCTACGCGCGTATACGCTGAAAAGAAAGTGACTTTAAATTTAACTCCCCCCGGGGTTCGAAAGGCGGGGAGAGGAACGTAATCCTAGTTCTCTATGGGGGAATTTACCGTAATGAATGGGCCGTTTTGGGCCCGTAATGGGCACTTCGGCGCTATTACGGACCGAAATAGGGTCCATTTAACCTTGTGAACCTACCTTAAAACACCCCATGAGGCTCCAAAGGAATCCTCCCCATTTGAAAATACACTTTGGGCACATGTAAAAAACTCGCAATGTTTTTTTTTCCCGGGTTTCCCTTTTATGGTGTACGACTAAACTTGGCGCAATATTTGGCGCGTTACACTCCATGCCCCGCACAAAGTTCAGCGCCATTTTCATACATACTGTCATATTCTGCACTCCTCTACAGCTATTTAGAACTGGTGAAAAAGGCACATTCGAATTCATACATATCACCCCTTGTTTTAGCCAGCCAGACTGACAGGCCAAAAATTTGTTTGCTTATTTTTCCCCAAACCCAAAATGGAACAGTACATAGAACCCATTTCAGCTTCAATGGCCTGTGTCAGGTTTTAGGAAAGACACCCAAACACCCAGAAACTTTTAAATAGGAAGGAGGGGAAGAGCCTGCTGGACTTAATGAGCAGTAACGTTCTATGAGAAGGCTGTACATAGTTGCTTCCTATTATGTCTCTGGACCATGCTATACTAATGAGTCACAACATGACTGTCTACTTTGGTCGGGGCTTGTGACAAGTCGGAAAAACACCAAAACCCGTCATTATAAACTATAGATAAGCGGACATTTCAGCGGTGGAAATCAATGTTCAATAGGTTTAAAGGTAAAAACCCAATACGAGTGGATTCAAATAGTTGTGAGCGCATAGTCTGTAAAAATTCCTTTTATATATATTCCAAACCTAACAACATTTATTTTCATATTTAGGAACCAGGTAAGAGCAAGTCGGCTGCTATTTTTCTTAAAAATTTCTGCACTGCAAAAACGATTTTATTCTATTTTTTATATCGCTACCCCGTATACATAAAATACATGTAAGAACGTTTGAATGAACTCTGCAAAGATGTACTGAAAAGCTTCAGGACAACACGTATGCAAGGTGAGGTATACTGTAGAGTGTGACATCAATTGCTCCAATTCTTTAAAAACCGGGG